>QRFJ01004256.1:0-207317 GCA_006176705.1 Cocos nucifera | reverse complement strand
TTTGCCAAATTCTCCCACGTTCGATCCCCTGTGATGTTGTGCAGCATAAATCCAAACTGTTTGCAATTGCAGTCCAAACCTTCCTTGGTTCGAGTGCTTTGCATGTTGAAATCAAGTGCACATGACACATCTCAATCTCTCGATCTCGTATTTGCAGTCCAAACCTTTTTCTCGATTCAAGAGCTCTCTACATGCGAGATCGAAGGACACGGGGCATGTCTAGGACCGTGTTTGCAAATGCAACTCGAATTTCATTCATTCGAGCACTTCTGCATGCGAGACCAAAGTGCGCAGGATACATCTCGGCCTCATATTTACAATGCAGCCCAAACCTTTTCCTTGGCTCAAGCACTCTACTTCGAGATTGAGCGCACAGGGGCACGTCCAGGCCTGTTTGTTTGCATGTAGCATGAACCTTTCTTTTCGATCGATGCCTCTGCATGTCGAGATCGAAGCGGGTAGGGCACATTTTTGACCTCATGTTTGTAATGATAAAACCTTTCTTGTTTCGTTTGACGTTGTGTATGCCAAAATTAAAGCACAGGGCACATCTCGGCTCCATATTTATAGCTCGACCTTCTTCTCATTGAGGAGGCCTTACATGTCGAGATCGAAGATGCATGGCACCATCTTGGACTAGTGTTTGCAATGCGTCAACTTTCAAGTGCTTTGGGATGCCCGAGATTGAAGTGCGCAACGCACATCTCCACCTCTATTTGCAGCCCTAACCTTTTCTCAATTTGAGCACTTTGCATGTCGAGATCGTCGGAGTGTGCACGTCTTGGGTCGGTGTCTGTAATGTTGTCCCAAACATTCCCTCGATTTAAGCATGCTACATGCGAGACCGAAGCATGCAGGGTATGTCTCGACCTCATATTTTTCTAGTCCGAACCTTCTTGGTTTGAGTGCTCTACATATTTGAACATAAATTTTTGTTAAATTATATAATAATTAGAAAATTTTTAATATCTAATAATGCTTAATTAATATAATTTAAATAAAAAAATATATTTTTTAGTGATGGTATTAGCTATTCGCTAATGCATCGCTAATACTCATAATTAAAAAGGCTTCCATAGAGACTGACGAGGCATGGGTTGGCATGTAGAAATTGAGGTCGAGGAGGCACAGGTGAGCAAAAATTTGAGGCTCTGCGGGGATGCAGTCAACAAAAAAGCTTTGGGGGGACTTGCACCCGATTGCTTGAGAAGGCAGGAGGTAGCCGAGAGGTTTGGGGAGGCTGGCTGGGGGAAGACAGTCGGGGGAAGCCGCCAGTCAGTGGAGAAAGAGAGTGTAGGTTGAATTGAAGGGCCGAAAATTTTTGGAAGCCAAAAGGTGTCGAGGGTTCAGGAAAAGAGGCAGGAGGTGGTTGGGAGGAGAGAGGGGATAGTGGGGGAACCGAATGATGGGAGAGAGGAGGGTGGTGGACTGAGTGCAGTCTGGGGAGACGATCGAGGGAAGCCACCGACTGGGGGAGAGAGGGGGTGGCGGGTGAACCAAAGGGCCGAGGGTTCATGGTGGCAGGAGGCGACCAAGATTTGGGGAAGGAGATAGGAGGCGGTTGGGGAGGCGGTTGGGAAGAGAGAGGGGGTGGTGGGGAATCAAACAGTAGGAGAGAGGAGAGTGGTAGGTCGGGTGTAGCTAGAAGGAAGCCGTCGATCGGGGGAGAGAGAAGGGGTGGGTGAACCAAAGGGCCAAGGGAGGTGGGGAGGAGAGATGGGGTGGTGGAAGAACCAAACGACAGGGGAGAGGAAGATGGCGGCTAGGGTTTCGGGGAGGTAAGAGGTCGGAAGCTTGCATCCAGAGGCTCAGGGAGGTGAGAGATGGCTGGAGGTTCGGAGAGATGGGCCAGGTGCAGCCAGGGGGAGACGGCTAGGGGAAAGCCATCAATCGAGGGAGAGAGGGGGTGGCGGAAGAACCAAAGGGTCGGGAGTTCAAGGAGGCAGAAGGTAGTTGGGGATTTAAAGAGGAATGCAGGAGGTAGCTGGAGGGAGGCAGTCGAGGTTAGAGAGGGGGTGGCAGGAGAACCAAACGACATGGGAGAGGAGGGTGGCGGGCTGTGGTTTCGGAAAGGCAGGAGGATGGGAGCTTGCGCTTGGGGCTCGAGAAGGTAGGCCAAGTGCAGTCAAAGGAAGACAGTCGGGGGCTTGGAGAGGTGGGAGGTGGCCAAGGACTTGAGAAGGTGGGCCGGGTGCAACCGGAGGGAGGTTGGTGGTCGGGGGAGAGAGGAGGTGGCGGGGGGACCGAAGGGTGGGGGAGAGGGCGGTGGCGGTAGGGGATAAAAAAGTTGGAGAGCGGGGGGATGGGTGTGGTGGAAAAATGAGGATGTAGTGGACAGTAGGATGGGGCAAAATGAGTGGGCGGTGGCATGGGAGAAAATGAGAGCGCAAGGTGAGATGGAAAAAATGAGGGTGGAAAGATTATTAGTGACGACAACTTCTATCGCTAATAATCATTTACCGTCACTAATATAAAAAATATTATTAGCGATGGCACATACCATCAATAATAATATTTTTATTGCTAATAATTATATATTTAAAATAATATTTTTTTAATTATTAGTGATGGTATTCTTGCTGTCACTAAAGCCATCATTAATATAATTTTTTTTATATTAACTTTTTTCTCCTAAGTCATTTTTTGGATGGTAAAAAGTTAATATTTAATTTTATTAAATTTTGAAACTTAATTAATCTATGGATGAAGTCCTAATTGATTTAAATTAAATTTAATTTAATTAGGCTTGACTTAATTTGAGGATAATTGGATTTTAATATTCCAAGTAAAACTTGGATTCAAAGTCTAATTGAATTAAGTTTGATGTGATTTTGAATTTAATTTGAATCGGATTCGAATTGGATTTACATCAAATCCAAATTGAAAAGCATTTTCTTATAATTGATTTAAATCACATTAAATTTAATTAGACTTAACTTAATTTAAATATAATTGAATTTTACAAACTAATTAGGACTTGGATTCAAAGTCCAATTGAATTAGGTTAGATAGAATTTTGAATTAGATTTGAATCGAGTTTCAATTACATTTCGATCAAACCTAAATTGAAATTCATTTTCTCCTAATTGATTATAACTAGATTAAATTTAATTAGGTTTGACTTAATATCAAAGTAATTGAATTTTATTATCCATGCAAGACTTGGATTTTAAAGTCTAATTGAATTATAATTGATAGGTTTTCTAATTGAATTTGAATCGAATTCGAATTGAATTCGAATTGAATCTAAATTAAAAATTATTTTTTATTTAATTTAAATCAACTTTAATTTGATTAATCTTGACTTAATTTGAGATCAATTGGATTTTGTAATTTATGTAAGATTTGGATTCAAAGCCTAATTGAATTAGGTTTGATAGAATTTTGAATTGGATTCGAATTAGGTTCGAATTGAATTCCAATCAAATCCAAATTAAAAATTATTTTTTTAATTATTTAAATTAACTTAAATTTAATTAGAGTTGACTTAATTTGAAAGTAATTAGGTTTTATTGTCCAAGTAAGATTTGAATTAAAAGTCTAATTGAATTAGGATTGATAGGATTTCGAATTGGATTTGAATTAAACTCAAATTAAAAATCAATTTCTCTTAATTGATTTAAATCAAATTTAATTTAATTAATCTTAATTTAATTTAAGATTAATTAAATTTTATAATTTAAGTATGACTTGGATTCAAAGCTTAATTAAATTAGGTTTAGTAGAATTTTGAATTATATTTGAATTGGATTCGAATTGAGGTTAAGCCAGCCATGGATTATTAGCGACGGCAAACATGTTGTTGCTAATTCCATCACCAATATTTTTTTTAAAAAAATTATTAGCGGCAGCAGGTTTTCGTCGCTTATATCCAAAAGCATCACCTTTAATTTTTATTTTATATTTAAATATTATAAAAAAATTAAAAATTTTAAATAATTTTAGTGATGGATAATAATAATAATGTCATCGCTAATAGTTGGTTATTAGCGATGGTACTATTTTTATTGCTAATAATCCAAATTTACTATCGCTAATATTTTTTATTTAAATATTTTAAAATAATTTTTATACTTTTAGAGATGGCTATTGTCGTCGCTAATAATTTTGATTACTGTCACTAATATTATTAGCGATGGCTTTTTATTTTAGTTGGTGTTGCGGTGGCAAAAAGCATTATTAGCGATGGAGATTTTGCCATCGCTAATATCCAATTTTCTTGTAGTATTTAGAGCTTAGAGTTTTGATATTTTTGAAGTTATCTCCACCTCCGCTGTTGGTTGATCTCATCGAGATATACATTGACCACCTCTCCACCTTCCAACCCCAAAAGAACCTCAAGTTCTTGCTCAAAGACTGCCCACTGTCTACCATCATCATCCACCAGCTACCGATATGTCTTATGCTACTATGTTGATGATCTCTCTCTTCCTTCACCCCCATCTAAGATCCTATGTGACCATAATACTAACATAATGTATATATTGTTTTATTTTTTGAATTTGGTCCTGAAAGAATAAATCATAAGCTTCTTTTCTTTTTTTTCCTTTATGTCATGCTAGCATAACATAGTGACAGCACTTCCATCATGCTGCTATGTTAAAGTTGAAGAGTTTATGTTGAGAAAATTTAGTCTATAAAAGCTGGAATATCTCATGTCTACTTATCTTTTGGGCAAATGAGTTTGAACTTAAAAGTTGGATGAAGAATATAAGTTGCAGATGATAAAACAGCTTATGTTGAAGATGATAATCAATACCGACCACCGAAATCTAGTGAAGTTAATATCTGCTCCATATGTAAAAGTTTGATTTTCATCAATTGTCTTCAAAATTCATGCTCAAGTAATGACTTTCTATTTCATCAGGGCCTTGGAATTTTTTTAGTCGCTTGTAAAAGTTGTAGCTACCTTCTCAATTCTTGGTGCAATCCATATAAACATAGATTAGTGACTGTGGTCATTCTCACCTTCTTTTTTGTTGTCTTTTGATGATAATTTTGATGTTCTTGTAAGATCCAAAATCATTTTTGCAGCTCAAGCCAATCTTGATTCTTAGCAAATTTTTTTAATAACATTGATCTATAACTTAAACCTTCCAACTTCATAATTCATTAGGCTTTTAGACACTTTAGACTTGCTAGTTGTCCCCTCAAGACCAATCAACGATGACTTGAATGGAACAGATGATTGAAGATCAATTTTGATGCCTTTCTCCTGTTCAAGAATTGGTATAGTTCTTACAAGTGGGTTGCATGATTCTATAAGTGAAGTTTTTGCAGATTATACTCCATTTTAGTAGGCTTAACAATTTTCACTATTCTTTGTTTAAAAAGTTTGTTGAACAAGGGTGCTTTATATTTTGATTCTTGAAATGCAATTTTGGTTGTTGAGTGAGCATGATAGATTATACCAAAATATGATTTTGTTCATGATTTAGATTTCACCATTTTCATCCTTAACTTTCTTGATGTACATGCTTTTACAAATATTGATTTTTTTTTAGTAATTTACATTTTAGATAGATTATTTTTATTAATATCTCCTTCTAAAATGGATGAAAATGAGATCATTGAACAAATAAGGAATGTGAATGATAAAAATGAAGATACTATTGAAGCTATTAAAAATAACAGAGGTTCTAAAAAAGATCTTGGGTATGGAATCACTTTGTTGATAAAAAAAAATGATGGATCAATAGCTATGTGCAAATATTGTAAAAAGATATTAAATGGTAGTACTAAAAGAGGAACAAGTCATTTAAAATGATATCTTGAAAATATTTACAAGAAGTATCAAAAGAATCTAGTTAATCAAATATTTATAGTGGTATCTTCAAAAGATCCAGTGAAGTCTTTTAAATTCAATCAAGAAGAGAATAGAAATTTTTTTGCAAAATTTATCATATGTGCGACCTTCTATTTCATATTGAGAAAATACTTTCTGCACCATGGGTGGTGTAGCTTCGTGAATACCACCCGTGGTGATTGGCTTTCGCGCAGGGTTGGAGTGCGATATCCATTTTTTTTTTTTTTGACTCCGACTCCGTGCAAGAGCCAATCACTATGAGCGGTGTCCATGGAGCTACATCATGCACGGTGTAGAAAGAAATTTTCTTTTGTATTATTAAGCATCAAGTTTTTTCAAATTTTATGAGATCTATTCAACCATTATTTAATATTATTGGTCGCAAGACAGTAAGAAGTGATTGTATGGCTTTGTATCAAGTAGAAAAGAAAAAATAGCATAATGCACTTAAAAAATTAAGTTCTCGAGTTAGTTTCACTAGTGATATTTGAACATCAAATCAGAAAATTGGTTATATTTCTCTCATAGCATATTATATTGATTCCACAAGAAGATAATTAGTTTTAAGAAACTAACATATCTTTATACAAGTTTTGCAATTGAAGATGCTATTGAAAAGTGTCTTCTTGAATGAAAATTGGATTCTAAAATATGTACTAGTACTTTAGATAATTACTCTACAAATGATGTTGTAATTAGAAGGGTTCAAGATTATTTTTATTCTAGAATATTATTTAATAGGGAGTATAGTCATATTAGATGTTGTACACATATTAATATTATAATTCAGGATGGGATGAAAATAATTTATGAAGTTATTGAATGTATAAGAGAGATTATTAGATATATATCTATAAGTCTATCTCGAATGCAAGGATTTAATGAAATTGTACAACATATGAGACTTTCTACTAAAAAAGACCTCATTTTGGATGTTGCTATAAAGATATACTTATGAAATGTCGAAGGATGCAATTATTTATAAAGATATACTTATTAGATATGCAACTAAGCATTCATGTGTATGTCCTACCAACGAAAAATGAAAATAAGCTGATGTAATTCTTAAATTCTTAGAAGGATTTCTAGATCTACTAAAATATTTTTTGGTTATAAGTATCCCATATTTAATTTATATGTAAAAAAAGTTTGGAAAATTAGAGCTTTATTGATGTATGGGAGTGTTGATACTAATGATACACTGAAGTAATTGATAAATGAGATACAAGTAAAGTTCAATAAATATTGATCTCAGTGTAATACTTTATTAGTCATTGCTTCTATTTTAAATCCTAGATCAAAGTTGATATTTATAGAGTTTTGTTATCAAATAGTATTGAATGTGGAGGAGAGCAAGAAGAAGATTGGTGATATTCATACTTATCTTTATAAATTTTATAATGAGTATACAGAAGCAACAAAAGTATTATCTTCTGTAGGTTCAAGTGAGCTAACATCTGATTTTGATGGACATAGTGGTATAAGTTTAGTTTCTTCTTTTAACTTGAGTAAATTAAAATTTGGCATGGGTTTTGTTCAGTTTAAAAATCAAAATTCTTTGAAAAGGCCAAAGAGATCAGAGCTAGACAAATATTTGGATAATGATGTACTTTCTAATTTGAGGGACAAGCAGTTTGATATCTTAGTATAGTAGAAGAGCAATATAATAGTTTATCCTGTATTATCGAGAATGGCTAGAGATATCTCACTATTTCGGTCTCTACTATTTTATCAAAGTTGGCATTCAGTAGTGGTGGTAGAGTTGTAGACCAGTATCGAAGTTCATTAAGTCCATCTACTATCGAGGCTTTAGTTTATATCCAAAATTGGCTTCATGAAGAATATGATGAAGATATTTAAAAATTTTAAATTTATTTATTTTTATTTATTTATAGTGCTTATATTTGATACATTTGTGATTGATATGTTTGGCAGTTATAAGTTGCTCAATTTTTTTAAAGTTGAATGTGGATGATGACATCCCGAAGGGAGTCGAGCAATAAAGTTGGGACATGGATATAATATTATGTAATCATCTTTATAATTTTTTTAATCCATATCAAGTTACAAATTTTGATATATATTTAAATTTTTTTATCTTCTAATTATTTAGTTTATTCTAAATGTAGATTTTCACGATAATGGATGAATGAAGATGGAGGAAAAATAATTTGCTGGAATTAGAAAACATTTTGTTTAGGCTTTTAAGCATATTTTGTTTTTATTAACTTTTGAATGGATTCATTAGATAATTTTGGAATTTCTTCATTATATTTTTCAATTCAACAATATGCTTATCCATTGGTAGCTTGATGAATTTTAGTGATATTTTCATTGAGTTATCAATTGATTATTTTGCGATATAGTTGGTGGACTTCTTGTGATATAGTTTATGCTTTATTATATTTATCATGACAAATGATATTCTAGATAATTATTTCTCTTACGTAAATAGTTGGTGGACTTATTATGATGCAGCTTTGTCAACTATGTTTTGCCAATTTTGGTAATCACACATTTGTTTAGAAAAACAACATGCCACTCAAGTTTGTATATGGCTACTTTAGCTTTGTTATCATATCTTTTCTCTCACTTAATTTGGCTGTCATATTCATACACCTAGTATCATTATAAGAATCCAGGATATTAGCGACAGTTAACTACCATTGCTAATAGTCCTTCCACCGTCGCTAATTCTATCGTAAAAATCAATCTAAAAAATTCTTATCACTAAATATCATTATTAGCAATGAAAAACTTAGCCGTTGCTAATAAGGCTATTAACGATAGCTTTAGTGATGAAATAATTTCATCACTAATTATTTTTTAATTTTTAAATTAATTTTTTTTTAAAAAATAAAAAAATATTAGCGATGGCATGTTCGTGGCTAATACCATCGCTAATAATTATTAGCAATGGCAAATATCATCTCTAATACCGATACTAATAGTTAATTTTATTTAAAAAAAATAATATTAATATTTTTTAAAATCTATTTTAATTAATCATAATAAATTATGGCTCCTAATACTTGCTATAAATAAAATCCAAAGATAATATGATAATTAAAAATTAAAAATAAATTATATTATATTAAAAATATAAATTATATAATTTTTTTACAAGTAGTATAAAAAAATTATAACATATCAAAAATAAAGGTTCAATCCTCATCATCATCCATCTTCTCCTTCTACTCTCCAGTAGCTGGTGGATGAGAGCTAAATATTCCAACATCCTGTAACAAAAAAAAATAAAATAATATTAGTAAGTTTCGATACAGAGGTATATTTTTTGATATGGAGACGTATCTTTCGATATGCTTCTTTGATTCTCGAACAGATTATTGCTACATATTTTATTCGATGATACAGAGCTATAGACACCTTCAATCCATCGATTAGATGGTTAGACTAAATTTTTGGCTCTTGGATCCTTTTTTTAGACTCAAATCTAAATATATGAAGCTTCTAAATATGAAAACTTAAAATAATTAAAATAGTTTAGTAATATAATTATCTGATGTGATGGCTGGGATGACGAGCCTAGCTAGCTGCGTAGCTACAGATCTCGAAGAAGCTCTACGATCATATTATAGATGGCATCTAGGAGGTTCTGAAGTTGCTGACTTAGAAGCCTCTGCACGACCTTTTCCATATACGCATCACTCCAGGTCTAGGACATCGAGGTTTATGATGATGTCGAGGGATATTGAGATGGTGAAGGATCAAAGCTGTGGCTGAATCCTATGACTCGGCTCCTATTCACCCTCCTTCGATGGCACTGAGCCATCCCTTAAGGTCAAGGAGGGGTTGAGAAGATGGGTCATCGCCATACCTCACAGCAATGTACGTTGCGTAATGCATCTGTATAGTTTGGAATACATTAGTTTTAATATAAAAATTAGATTCTATAATAACTTAATTAATAAATAAAGTTTGAAGTTCTTACCGTAATTTATCACGAGTAGAATCTAAATAGTCACTAGTCCTCCTAGACTAGTGTGTGGCCCACCACAACTATAGCTAGTCTAGTGGACGATCCAGCTATCATATCTATAATAAGTAAATAATAAAATTAAATTAATTAAAACATACATATAAGAATTTTTATAGTTTTAATGAAGAGTTTTGATATTGTTTCTTACTAGTCTGTCGATCATAATATATGTGCCGACCAAGCCACCCGTGTGTCTGATCAGATCCTGCTGGATGGTCCGATTCTATCAAGCCCTCTACCACCTACTGAAATACCTCTCGTTACTCCACTGGTTATAGAGGGTTTGCCATATGTTTGTCTATATCTAGTGATCCATAAAGAACCTCTAGTTCGATGGTGACTAGGAACCAGAGTATTGGATGGCGGACTGCCTAAGCTGTACGTAAAGGCCATCTCGGAGCCTCCGTATAGCCACCTCCTTGAAGGTCTGATGGTCAGCCTCCTCATTTTGGAGAATCTCGAATCGATAGTACTCTTGCAAGATAGAAGTAAGCATATATTAATATATAATTAAAATACCAACGTATTGTGAATTTAAAAATTAAACTAGTTTTGATTTACCAGAAATATCTTTCAAGCTACATCAAGCTCCTAACGACCAACTCAAAAAATTATTCACCAATTCTAGCATCAATCGATTTATGATCCCGATAATGACACGAGATGTTGAAGGCTCTCTAAATGTGCTGCAAAATTAATTTTGAAGAATAATTGTTAACTCTAAAATTACTAAATTCTAAACATATTAATTGAGCATGTAGTACTTACGAGCAGCTCTAGATATGGATGATCTATCTATCCTCCGATCGAGTCGGAGGTGCCACAAGCTAGGCAGGTCCTCAACTATGGCACTATGTTTGAGAGCCAGCGATCGCTACTACATGCGACTGTGGAGTCACTGATGACCCCCTATCCTCAGAACCTGAGTGCAAAAAATCTAATATAAAGAATATTATATTAATCGATAAATAACAAAATAATATAAATGAGCATATATAAAATGTTAGAGCTTACCGTCCGATATAAGAGGTATAGAACCATGCGAGCTGGCCGCGTGATCGCTCTTTTCTTGAGAACTCTGTTCTCGACTGACGTGGCTCCAATCTCTAAAAGACATGATGTATGCTCTCTAAAAATAAAGATAAATGGATTCATCAAATTAATTATATAATTTTGGATGGCAATGTAATGTTTAAAATAATACAAAATAAATAATTAAAATGATCCAAGAATTATATACTTAGCACTACTTATCGGTCATTTCAAATATTTGGTATTCTTCAAAATCTTCTTTCGATTCTTCCTCTTCTTCTGCCTCTTCATCTTCTTGGGAATGATTGTCCTTTAAAATAATGTTAATTAGATCTACCTCCTTTTGTTGGCCACCTTCACGTAGGAGAATTCCTGGAGTATTCAATTCCACATCATCGAAGGATTGATGAACTCCTACCGTCTCATTCTCTTGAAAGCATTTTTTTGATAATTGAGACTCTTCTTCTTCGAGTATGTAATGAATGACTTGAGATTTAATTTTGCATACAGCTCACTAATCTTTTTTTTCTTTTTTTCTTGATGAAAAAGAAGTATAATACACTTGAGTAGCTTATATAGCTAGTACAAATGGCTCATTAACATAAGCTTTTGATCCATATTTAATTTCAATAATCCCATGCCATGGATCCACCTTTATATCATTATCAATATCAAACCATTGATATGACACTATTACCTCCAATGTAGCTTATCTTAATCACTTCTTCGAGGATTCCATAGTAGTCACTCTCCATCCTATCTTTTCATTAGCTGCCTTTTATACATTTACCACTATATATTATGCTTTTATAATTTTCATATTGTTGGGTATGAAATTTGAAACCATTTACATTACAGCCATTATAGCATGTCATGTATTTTTCAGGCCCGTAACCTAATGGTCTCAGCTTTCTTGGTATGGACTTACTGTCTTGAATGACCAATTAACAAAACCAATATACAAAATTCTCTGAGCGTTGTATTGATATTTCTTTATCACTTATGCTCGGATTTTCTCCTTTAAGTATCTCATCATATTATCTAAACATGCATAATATAAGCAAACTGAAATAAGTGATTAAAGAGTTGAGATTATGATAGATACTTACAAGACATATGGGTTTACCTTCGTACACTTTAGCAAAATATATATCTCTACTTGTTGAAGTTCAGTATTAGAGAAAACTTGGCGAACCTCGAGCTCAAATTTTCAAGCGGGATAAGCAAATATTGAGATCTTTCGCTCTGATCCCTCAGCACCACTATCATCATTTCGACCCACTTGAGTTAGCATAATCTGCACACTAGAATTAAAGTAGCATCGGCGGAAATTTGTAATCTCTTTTATTATGTAAGGCTCTACAATAAAACCTTCAACTCGGGCCTTATTTTTTACTTTCTTCTTGAGACTATGCATGTATCTTTCAAATGGATACATCCACCCATACTGCATTGAACCCCCCACCCTAGCTTCATATGCCAGATGAATCATGAGATGCTTCATTGAGTCAAAAAAGTTGGGAGGAAATATTTTCTCTAACTTACATATGGCCTCTATACTGCTAGTCTCAAGATTGGAGATATGGTCGGTGGATAGTTTGGTAATACAAATGTTTATGAAAAGAAGGCTAAGCTCGGTCAAAGAACTCTATATGGAGTTGGAAAGGAGATCACACCAAGCTAATGGAAGGAATCATTGCATGAATACATGACAGTCATAGCTCTTTAGCCCATAAAATATACAATCTTTAACATTGATGCACCAAGCTAGATTACTTGCATAACTATTTAGAAATTTAAGACTTTTACACCATTCACAAACATCCTTCAACTGCTTCTTTGTTAAGGTATAAGATACTTTCAATTTCAAAAATTTTTCAAGTGACAGCTCAACCAGCTCTAATAGAGGATACTTGTATATGTTCTTCATATCTTCTCGAGCCTTGAGATTGTCTTTCATCTTTCCCTTGACATCCCTAACAGTGTAGAAAATATTATTGAATATATTCTTCTCGATATGCATGATGTCAAGATTATGACGAATCAAATTAGTGGATTAGTACGGTAATTTCCAAACGATGCTTCACTTCATCCAGTTATGAGTTTTACCGAACCCTCGAGATTTTTGTTTGTTAAATTCAATGCCAAATGGGACTTCGTCCAATTGGGATACACTCTGAAACACTTCCATACCACTGAGGCACTGGGATGCATGGTCCTTCTCTATCTTATTCCTCTTGAAACTATCCCACTGCTTTCGAAAAGAATGATGCTCGAAAATAAAATGACGATGATAATCGAACCAGCAGGACTTACGACCATGCTCAAGCTTAAATAATTTTGTATTCTCTATGCAAAAGGGATATGCTAGCTTCCTATGAGTACTCCATCCTGATAGCATCCCATAAGTAGGAAAATCACTAATAGTCCACATTAATACAGCTTTTATTACAAACTTCTACTTCTTTGATGCATCAAAAGTATAAATGCCATTGAACCATAACAATTTCAGCTCATCAACAAGAGGCCTTAGATACACATCAATATTTCTTCCAGAATGTTGTGGTTTAGGAATAAGTAATGTAAGAAAGATGTTATATTCTTTCATGCACATCCCAAGTGATAGATTGTATGGAGTAATAAAGACCAGCGAACATGAATAAGAGGCCGTAACGGTGTAAAGCCATCTATAGATAGATCTAGTCGGACATTGCATGATTCTTAAGCAAATAAAGGATGGCAAGCATCAAATTGCTTCTATGCCTTGTTGTTTGATAGATGATACATCATATCAGGATGTTTGCGTGATCCTTCTTTGTGCCATATCATCTGTCCGACGGTACTCTTAAACAAGTAGAGCCTCTTAAGTCTATGAGTGAGAGAAAGGTATCAAAAACTTATATGGTATGTTCTTCTGATTCCTACCCTCTTACCTCGGCTTAAATCGACTTGCATCACATACGCTGCATGAGCTTTTCCATTTGTCCTCTTTATAGAAAAGCATGCAACTATTATGGCATGCATCTAAATTCTCATATCCCATGCCCAACTCTTTCACCATTTTCTTCGAAGCATCAAAGCTCTCAACAAGCTTCTTATCATTCAGTAGCATTTTCTTTATTATTATTACCATCGTATCATATCAATTGACCATCATATTAATTAACTTGATTTCAAGTTCAGCAACTCTGACATAACTGATAGTATAATATGTATTTCATATTTTGACTATAGTAGTTCATCAGTATCTTTCAGTATATGGTAGAAATCATCATTACTAGCTTGTAGATCATCCTTCACATTTCAGTTAAATTTAGGACCAGCCGTATCCATAACCATATCCACCATTCTATCTATGTCCATGTCCTACTTGGTTCTAATCCTTACAACTTTCTCCTATATCTCTCAATGTAGGTATCAATGCTTATAGTTGGGCATAAATCCACTCTTATATAAATGAATGGTAATTATATCCCTATCAAATATTTCTTTTTATCATATCTGTTACAAGAGCAATGAGCCTATCCATGATGTAAGAGTGCCACATTTTCAAAAATAAACTCATAGAAGTACTCTACACTCTCCCTATGTTTAGTAGAAATCTCTTCATCGACTATTTGACGGCCCATCCAACTATGGTTCATAGCAGACTATCTAAGAATTCTGCATATATATAAATATAAGATAATTACTAAATACTATTTTATGATTCAAAATGGCTTACATAGTAAATACATCATATCATCAACTAATATGTAAAGATAGATCTTGTCATATTCAGAAAATATATTAGTTTTATTGGTCTATTACGGTAATCAAACGATACACAATGGGATCGAAAAAAATTTTGGCAGTATTTTTTCTTAGTTCTTTCATGTAGAGAGAATAAAAAAAAATGTTGTCCAAAATTTTTTTTGAATTCTTAGCATATCATTTGATTACTGTAATGACCTACAGAATTACTTATATTTTTTAAGCTATCCATGGTAGATAATTAATTGATTAATGTACATAATTCTTCTACTTATATAAAAATAAATAAATATATGGATACATTAGAATATATATATCAATCAACTGACGGATCTATTGTTTCATGCAGTATAAATTTTATTAAAATTAACACTATAATTAATGCTGTTTGATACTTTCCATCGGCCTAAGCGCATAGGGCACACAAGAGCTAGATGCCTTGGATGCCAGCTATGACCTGAGGCACGGGCATGTAGGGCATGCCTCAGCTCCATGTTTGCAATGCTACCCGACACCTTCTCTTGGTCCGAGCACTCTACATGCCGAGATCCAAGTCCCATGCATCTAATTAATTAATTAATTATCTAATAAATTAATTAAATAAATATTTAATTAAATTTTAGGGACAGCACTAGCTGTCGCTAATGCTGTCACTAATACTAGATGATATTAGCCATTGCTAATAATACTCATAATGGTAGGAATGAGGCCACAGGCTGGAGGTGGTGGGACAGGGGCCACATAGTCAAGTTGATAGGGATGGGACCATGGGGAGGCCGGCAGGGCAAGGGCGGTAGGGTCGGGGTGGCCATAGGCGAGATAAGGCCGGGGCGAGGGGCGGCTGCATAGGAGCACCGGCAGGCTTGGGCAAGGAGGGGCTGGGGTGGTGGGCTCAGGGTCGCGACATAAGAGGTGCCAGCAAGGTCGGGACACCGAGAAGGATGCACTGGAAAGGACGTGCGGGGAGCAAAGAATGCACGAAATTTTTTTTTCCTCAAAATTTTTTTCCTTCGATGGGATCGAGGAAGTTTATTTGGATGGACTTTAACCGACGGTAAGTTCACCACCGGTAATATGATCGGCAAAACCATATTTTCTATGCTAAGATATTAGTGATGATAGTTTTTATCGCTAATACCAACCCACCATTGTTAATAATATTAATTTTTTAAGATATTAAATTTTAATATTAATTTTTTTAAAAAAAATTAAAATAATATTTTTAAAAAAATTATTAGCAATGGTAAGAACTCCATTGCTAAAGCCATCGCTAATAATCATAATCTTTTTAAAATTATATTTTAATATTAATTTTTTTCTTCTAGGTTATTTTTTGGATGTTTAAAAGTTAATATTAGATTTTATTAAATTTTTAGACTTAATTAATTTATGGATCAAGTTCTAATTGATTTAAATTAGATTTAATTTAACTAAACTTGATTTAATTTGAGGTAATTGGATTTTAATATTTTAAGTAGGACTTAGATTCAAAGCCTAATTGAATTAGATTTGACAGGATTTTGATTTAAATTTGAATTGGTTCAAATTGAATTTGAATTGAACCTAAATTAAAAATTATTTTTTTAATTAATTTAAATTAGATTAAATTTAATTAGACTTAACTTAATTTGAGGATAATTATATTTTACATTCTAATAAGGACTTAAATTCAAAGTCTAATTGAATTAAGTTTGATCAGATTTCAAATTAAATTTGAATCAAATCCAAATTAAAAATTATTTTTTAAATTAATTTAAATTAGATTAAATTTAATTAGACTTGACTTAATTTGAAGGTAATTAGATTTTACTATCCAAGTAGAACTTGGATTCAAAGTCTAATTGAATTAGGAATGACAGGTTTACGAATTAGATTCAAATCGCATTCTAATTGAATTCGAATTGAACCTAAATTAAAAGTTATTTTTTTAATTAATTTAAATTATATTTAATTTAATTAATTTTAATTTAATTTGAGGCTAATTAAATTTTATAATTCATGTAGGATTGAATTTCAAGTCTAATTAAATTAGATATGATAGAATTTTAAATTAGATTCGAATCAGATTCGAATTGAATTCGAATAGAATTATGGATCAAGTCCTAATTAATTTAAATTAAATTTAATTTAAGTAAGCTTGACTTAATTTGAGACTAATTAAATTTTATAATCTAAGTAGGACTTGGATTCAAAGTCTGATTAAATTAGGTTTGATAGGATTTTGAATTGGATTTGAATCAAATCTAAATTAAAAATTATTTTCTTCTAATTGATTTAAATCATATTAAAATTAATTAGACTTGACTTAATTTAACAATAATTAGATTTTACTATTTAAGTAGTACTTGGATTCGAAATCTATTTGAATTAGGATTGATAGGATTTCGAATTGGATTAGAATTAGATTCAAATTAGATTCGAATCGAACCCAAATTAAAAAACTAATTTCTCCTAATTGATTTAAATCAAATTTAATTTAATTAATTTTAACTTAATTTAAGAATAATTAAATTTTATAATCTAAATAGAATTTGGATTTAAAGTCCGACTGAATTAGGTTTGGCAGGATTTTGATTTAGATCCAAATCGGATTCGAATTAGATTCGAATTGGACCCAAGTTGTGTTCTGAATTATTAGTGATGGAAAATGGTGGCCGTTACTAATTCCACCACTAATAATATTTTCAAATAAAATTATTTTTTAAATTTATTTTTAATTTTTTTAAAAAAAATTATTAACGATGGCAAGATTTTCGCCACTAATAAACAAAATTTGCCATTGCTAATAATTATTTTATATTTAAATATTATAAAAAAATTTAAAAATTTTAAATAATTTTAGTGATGGTTTTTATCGTCGATAATAATTAAAAAGCCATTGCTAGTAGTTTATTATTAGCAATGACAACATTTTTATCGCTAATAAACCAAATTTATCGTTGCTAATAATTTTTAATATTTAAATATTTAAAAAAATTATATTTTTAGTGATGATATTTTCCATTGTTAATTATAAAATTATTGTTGCTAATAGTATTAGCGACATCTATTTTTTTTTGTCGGTGTTATGGTGCTAAAAATATAGCTGTCAATATGGGCTGTGGCCCATGGGTCGGCCTATTTGGGCTTTTAAAATAGTAGGGTTGGGCTAATATTTTGGCAGCCCATTTGATATAAGGGCTTTTCAGTTTGATCTATTTATGGCTCGGCTCGTGAAGGGCTTGCCCATCTAGCTTGCGGGCCAGCCTATTTATTTTGTAGAGTTTAATTAGTTTATAGTATTTTTTTTTTATGGAGAATGGATATTATGATATCATTACAAATTTTTTGGAGCTATTTTATATTTATTTTTGGTAATTTAAAATTTGATGTAAGTATTGATTTTATTTATTTATTTAATAAAGTATTATATTTTAATTTTTTTATAATTTTTTAATTATTTTAATTTTTTAATGAGTTATAAAGACCGATCCATTTAGGCTCTTCACTTATAAGGACTAACATCAGGCTATCTATTTGATGGCCTGTTTATCAAAAGGGCTTTTTTGGCCCAACCCTAATAGGCTCTATCTTTGAAGGGCCGGCTCTCCATGGATTGAGCTAGTCCGTTTTGATAGCTCTAGCTAAAAGATATTATTTACGATAAAATTTTTTTTCATCATTAATATTTAATAGTGTATTGGTGTCAGTCAATTATTGGAGCTGGTTGTTATCATCTTATCTGTTTAAATATTGGATTCTTTATTAATCTATTTGGCACATTATGGCTATAAAGCAACTCTTGCTTTAATGCTAGGCAACTCAAGCCCAAATATTTTCATTTGATCTTGGGCAATGGGTCCCACAGCATAGGTTTTGCTGTTGTACCAAATGTCCCCTAGCAAAGAAAGAAAAAGCAAAACAAAAGGAAAAGAAGCATTGGATGCGTAAGAAACTCCTTATGCTAACACGATATGGGCCGACCCAAAGTTATTCGGGCCGAGCTCTAGTTTGGGCCCAATCAATTGCAAATGATCTGGACTGACTTGATTGGGTTTAGGCTAGGCTCAGGCTTAGACCCACATCAGACTCGGGTCTTAAAATCCAAAATATATTTATGCCTAAATCTGGCTCAAAATTCGAAAAGAATTTTAGACCAAGCTTGGATAGGCATGTGGCCCAGCCTAATCTTGCCTGTTTCCCGCCCTAATCCTAGTAAATGAAAACTTGCACTCTTTTAGTGAGTAATGAAAATTAGCTCTTTGGTAATGGAAATGGCAGTAGATGACTAAACAGATAAAATGGATTAAATTGGTTATATAAATAAATTATCTATTTAATAAATAAATTAAATGAGTCGAATTGGATAACTTACTTATTAAATGGGATAGTATCAAATTTCATATCTGACATGTTTAATAAACATGTCAGGTTTAGATGTGGATATTTTTTTGCCATAATCTGCATTGATCTGACCTATATCCGATCCGGTCCAACCAGATTGCCACCCCTAATTAGGACTCCAGGCTCCATCCAATGGGGTGTAGAAAGAAGGCATGGTTCACGCACGCTTGGCTGCCTACATCATGTATCATCAAATAGCCCAAAACAAAGGGATCCAAAGAGTATATTTGTCCATTTTCAAAAATTGTCTCGTACTTTTCTTATCTTTTGACATCAGCCAAACAAAATTATCAATTTTGCAATCATTATTTGGGAAAACAACTTTTATTCCAAACTCAGTTTAGCTCAAGGAAGACTCGAACCAGGCTTAGTTTAAGGCAAAAAAAATCAAGCTCGAACCAACAAAAATAACGTTGAAACTAAATTTACCTAAGCCAAAAATTAACCTGGCTTGATGTGATAAGGCTCAAATATATTTTATCATATATTATATATATCACGTAGATGATGGATCCTCAGATCAAGTTTTTAATAAGCATTTTTTTTGAGCTTTAAATCAATTATATGTTAAAACAAGCTTGTAATCAAGGTTGAACTACGATTCCTTTCCAGCCAAAAACTAAACTTAACTTGAGGTTGAATTGATTTTATCTCAATTTAGGATTTTCAAGTGACATTAGGTTCATGTTTAGTTTGGATCAAAATTAAGCGAGAATTAAGCTCAAAATTAATTTCATAAAGTTTAAGCTCCAAATTAATTTATAAACAAGCTTAATCAAGCCTTGTTGAAATCACACCCCTAGCTAAATTTTGATTTAAGTCCACTCAAAGCAGAAGGGTTGACTAAAATCTAAGATTCACATGAAACATCAAATGTTCAAAATGACCATCCTGTTCTCTTCATGAATCTCAAAGCATGTAAAGATGAAGCATTCCTATAATGAATCCCAAAGTGCCAGCATGTTTGGTTGGGGCACTGCAAATAGAAATGCACGTGAGTTTGAGTCAACTCAATAGCCTAACCAAACAAGTCTCCTTAGATTGGTTTGATCCATTTTCAAAATAGGATTGGGTCAATTTGGGCTTTAATTTTTAGAAACTTTGATCAAACTAGAGGTTGGCTAATCCAGAGACAAAACAACATAATCTATATATATATCCTAATTATATATTACGTAATACATGGCTAATTTTCAGAATTTTATCACTCATCATTTTGTTTTTCAATTTTTTTCACTCATCATTTTGTTAAACTATACTTTTTCTAAGAAAGTATTTATTTATTATGATTGTAATTTGTAACTTTTTATGTTCTAGACTAAGTCATTTTGCGTTTCGTTGTTATTGGGTGTTCTTGAATACATTATATATAACTTAATAAGCAACCTTCTAGTATTAATTTATCTTTTAAATATAAAATAGTTTTTTTGTTGATTTATTTTTAAAACTTCCGATCTTGTTCGGGCCAGATCGAATCCGGCATTTAGCTTATATCCCGAACCAAATCGGCATCGTTCCCCACAGCTGCTCTCTTTCCTCGCCTTGCTCCTATTTTTTCCTCGCCCTGCTCCTATTTTGCTAACCAAACCTCAATTATATAAACCCCAGTTTTCTCGAACATCTCGGCGGAGAGCACCCGCCCCAATCCCGGGAGAGACCGATCAAAATGGCGTCTTCCGCCAATCGAATCCGCACATCCCTCCACTCTCTCCTCTCCGTCCGACCATCTGTCTCCTCCTCCCGTCTTCCCTCCACCGCCCGCCGCCGCCTCTCCACCGTCGCCGCCCCGAATTCAGACGCGGAAGCCTCCTCCTCCTTCGCCTCGCCGGCGGAGGGAGAGAAAAAGAAGAAAGACGACACCATATACTTGAAGAAGCCGAGCTCGGCGGCGGCCACACGGGACGCAGCCTCGGTGACGATGCCCATGTCGTCCATGACGGGATCCATCGTAGGGAAGCGCTTCTACAAGGAGGTGACCACCCGGCTGGCCGATGACGGCAATGGATGGACGGTGATGCTCGACTACAGGACCCTCAAGACCCCTTCCAAGAGGCCCCTCAAGCTCCCGAACCTCGCCCTTGCCAAGGCCATCGCCGCCGAGTGGGAGTACCAGGTTCGCGTCTTCTCTGCTCCTTTGTTCTTTTGCCTTGCTTTTCTGAGTTCTACGTTTCCGTATTTTTGATCAATTTTGGTTGTAAGTTTATTTATTTGTGCTCAGAGAAGAATGATGACTAAGTTTATTGGTACTTTGATATTTGTATTAAATGTGTGGGAGGTGGCACTAATTTGGAGGTCTGATGTTTGTTGTTCAATTCCAGTATTCTATTATGATTGACATTCAAACCATTCCATTAGCTCATTATCCTTGCAGATTGTATTTTAGAGGAATTCTAATTGGAATGGTAATCAGAGATAGTTTTATGATGCATCTTCCGTAAATCAAAATATGCTTTTGCTTCCGTATTGCTCATCCAAAATGTAGTCATATAAATGAATTTGATGGTAAATGGGCTTTTAGGATAGCTTAGGTGAGTGGGCAAATGCATTGTTAGGATCATTAGCAGGTAGGGCTTCCTGATAATGTTTAAACTTGGTTTGGTTATATCCTGATCCTTAGGCTAAAGATGCCTAGATGGGACAAGTTGTTAGTAATGTTTGATCATTATAGAAAGTTATTTGCATGTGGTCATTTGACAGGGGGTGTGACCATTATATCATGCACTCAACAATAATGAATTAATATTTTGAACAAGTAACAATGCATCAAAATCTTATAATGTTCAATAATTTTTGGTGCAAAAACCTCATGCATGTTATGAGAATCGGTAGTTTTAAATGAAGGGGCTAGGGTGGCTAATTATTAGTAGTAGCACACTGCAACAAGTTAGGATTTTCTGACGCCATTCTTTCAGAAATAAAAGGTGCTTATTGCACTTCGAAAGAAAGACAAAGCAAGCAACAATTTTTGAAGTTTGATTGCATGAAGACCCACCCTAAATGGCAGAGAAACCATCTTGAGAGATCCTTGTACTGTAATAACATCATGGTTGAATTAGTTCAACAGTGTGTTTAACTTTTTTCTGGTGACTACCATTGGGTATTGATAGGTGGAGGGACTAGATGATATGAGATCATTGTGCACAAAGATACCTGAGTATATCATGTTCCTATAACATAATGTCCAATATCTCGCCCAAAAAGGGCTAATGAAAAGCTTATAATTGGGGGTCCCCTTGCTTACATACTCTCCTTATTTTAGGTCTGACGCTAAGGGAAGTGTCTAATCACAAACACCATGATTGGCTTATGATCAGCCTCGAAAGGGCCTATGTTGTGGTATCCCCTCCTCATATAAGCTATGGGCTGAGGCAGATCTGATACCATTTATAATGACCTAGGATGTAACTCAAAAAAGACTCGACAAAAGGTTATTAATTGAGGTTTTTGGACTTGCTTAAGTATCCAAGACCTCCCAATGCACACCCAATATGGGACTAAATACATGCCTATGTGAGTTCTCATATACTCTACTCACTTAAGCCTTGACATCTTCAGAGGAAGAGTCCAATCACAAATCACCATGACTGGTTCATGGTCATCCCAAAAGGGCTTTTTTTTTAGTCCCCTAGCCACATATGCCTTGGATGGGTTGCCTCCAATATCATTTGTAACAAGTTAGAACCTAATCCAAAAAGGTGCTATCTAGAAAATTATTAGCTAGGATATTTGGCCCTACGTAAGTACCCAAGATTTCCCCAACATATCAGATGTAGGATTAAATACACCTGTGAGGATGCTCATTACCTAATGAGTAGCCCTGGTTTATTAAATTATGACTTTGGTGAAGTGTATCAAATTGGGGTGTCTATATACATTTATGCTAAGCCTAGTTTTGGAGGGAATGTCTCAATCTGTCATGATGAAGCCTGAGGTTTGGATAGCCTTGGAGGTTGCCCCCTTCTTGAAAAGAAAGAGGAAGAGACAGTGACAAACACATAGGAAGAAGACTTTGCTATGCAATGCACCAAGAAGCTTTAGAATCTTGGTTGTTAGACATGTATGATATTTATTTGGGCTTCTAGTGAGTTTCTTGGGTGGTATAATCCTTGAATTTCCATAGTTTGATCTCGCTGTTGATGTTGTTTATCATGCATCGATGCTTTATTGTTGGGAACAAAAATATGAAGTTTCTATTCTACTTCATTTGGTTTGACTTTAACCAATAATGGTATAAGAATGAATTATATTTGACAATAGGTCACATTTTCCAATAGATCTTTGGGCTTTATTATATATTTGTAGTTTTTGGTGGATCTGATTTTCGGCTTTGGAGAATAGATTTCAATGTTTTAAAAGGTGGTTGCATTATGTAGGTAGTTAAGAGACCGCATAGTGCATATAAGGTATGCAGGCTGCATGTGCAGGTGCATATGTGATTACTGTTTTTTACCTATTTAAAAGTAAA
Organism: Cocos nucifera; assembly: GCA_006176705.1. NCBI lineage: Eukaryota > Viridiplantae > Streptophyta > Magnoliopsida > Arecales > Arecaceae > Cocos > Cocos nucifera. The sequence goes on along the minus strand of QRFJ01004256.1, from coordinate 183,878 downwards.
TGTAATACATTAAATACAATAATAAGAACAATAATGATAGTATTATTCTACCTAATAGCACTAGCTATAACATAATCAATATTTAACATTATCGATCCCATATAAGGCCCACCTAAAACCCACAGCAAACCTTCTTCAGCTTGAATATGCTTCATCTGCATGAGCTCACATAAGAGATGGTTATATATGTGGCTTGAAATTGCAAAGGGGGCTCATATATGTTGTGTTTACCAGGCTAAGCAGGCTACATATGCGACTGTACAATGTTAAGTGGACTGCCTTTTTAATTCATGTGTGGTATGCTTGCATATCATAACTGCATATAAGCATTTGGTTTAGTCAATGGACCATATCTGTATATGTGGGCGCCTGTCCAGCCATATGCACAGCATTTTTCAAAGCACTGATGGATATGCATGGATCTATCCTTGTTACAATATGGGCATTTGTTTTGGCTTCAACCAGTAGTGATATACTAATAATTCAGGTTTGGAAATAAGACATACTTTTCCAATAGATCTTTTGGTTTTGTTATATGTTTATAGTTTCTAGTAGATCTGGTTATGCTTTGGAATTTAGATATGCATGGATTCTGGTTACTGTATGGGCATTTGGTTTGACTTCAACCAACAATGCTGTGAGAATACTTTAGGTTTGGAAATAAGACATATTTTTCCAACTAGATCATTGATTTTATTGTGGATTTGTAGTTTCTAGTATATCTGACTTTTGGCTTCAGAGTTTAGATATTCATGGGTGTATCCTGGTTACAATATGGATTTTGGATCAAGAGAATCTTGCCTTTGGAAAAAGTCAATGGTTTTTTGAATATTCATTTTTCCCCCTTCACTTGCTCCCCTCCCCCTTTCAATTTGGTGGCATCCCCACCATTATGGATATTTTGAGGTTGGCTAGACCTATTCTAGCCAATCTACATGAATTTGATGAACATGAGGAGGTATCTTGATGGGCTGAGTTAGGCAAAACATATTTAAAATTTTGAATAGGCTCATGGCTGAGCCCATTGATGCCTCTAAGCAATCATGTTTGGATTTTGGGATTAGGATTAGAATCCAGAATGTGATGGATTATGGATTTTTTTTAAAAATTTAAATTATAGGCACAAAACTCTTATAATGGCCTCTAATTTAGTAGTGTTTCCCAACTAAGTCATGAAAATTGACCACATAAAATGATCTTTGATGGTTGACAGCTTATTAGCTTTGCACATTTAAACAAAATGAAATTTACTACAACTTTTTAGGGCAAAATAGAGGTTGCATGGATACTTTAGGGGAAAAGAAAGGAAGCAATTAATACATGCAGGGGCCATCTCAAGGGGAAAAACCTTCCTATAATATATATATTAAATTCCAAACACAAAACATATAAAATTAACTTTTGTTTTCTTTAATAAGAAAAATGTACAAGGAGATAATTCATACTACTTTAAGGTTGTGAAGTAGTTTACTAAGATATAAGAGTGTAAACCAGGCTCAAGCATGCATAGGCCAGCATAAACTCGGTTTGATATTCAAAAAGGCTAGCCTAAGCATGGCACAAGCTGACTATGTCAGGCACAAGCTTGTTTATAAACACTTGAGCCAGCTCAAGCTTGGCTCATTAAGCTTGGATCATATGGCGATAGGAGATAGAGAACCATGGTTTGATTGTGCTGAGTGGTAACTATGCGGGAGGTGATGGTTGAGTTTGTTGAGTTGGAGCGATAAACAAAGAAGCATATGGAGGGGCTGGCTTGGAAGATTCAACAATGTTGAACAGAAGTGGCAAATGAGGGTGAATTGCAGAGTTAGTAATGGTGCAGGTTGTTAAGATCAACAGCTGGAGCGGGAATTAGGGAGCACTATGTGGTGCAAGGAAGGGAGGAGGTGAACATGGATCCAGTAATGAAGGTGGATGTCAAGATCCATCAATTAAGGGAGCAAAATCAAGGTGGATGTGATCTAGATACAGGGAAAGGTAGTGGAATTAAAGAGGATCACCACTTTAGAGGGGAGGAAGGACAACAGAGAAGGTGCGAGAGGCCACTTTGGTGAGGACTGAGGAGAAAGAGAGGACTTAGAGGAGTCCACTCCAAAGTTCTAAGATGGATGATGATAGGAGGAGAAAAATATGTTTTATAAATAAATATAACACCGACATATTTACTTATATTTATGTCAAATTTAATTAAGTTGAATATGATCAAGCAAAGTGCAACTCATTATCCGGTTGTTTGTATTTCAAGATAAGAGTCATGGCTCAGGCTTGGCTATGTTTAGTTGTTTACTACTAGAGCAAGCCCATATTGTGCTGAATTCTGATGTGAAATTGAGCTGTTATAACTAGTTCATTTGATTGCACCACTTGGTTATAGGGGTTGAGGGATATTGACCCTCTGATTGATTTTGATGATTCTAAAATATTGAGTATAAATGATACTAATCATGTGTTTCAAGAATGTATGTAGGTTTTTTTAGGTTTTAAAATTGAAGAAACAATCCATTGAAAAGATTTTCTCAAGATTCACTAAGTAAAGAAATTTAAAGAAGGATTTTTAAGTCTTAGACTTAGTAGAGTCAATCCTAGAGCAAAAGGAGCCGACCTCTTTATCAAAACAAGGTTAAAAATGAAGAATTTCAAGTTTCAGGATGAAAAGAATCGACCCCAGGATGAGAGGAGTTGACCCCAGCTTGTTAGCACGGAACTGGCACGTAGAGAGGACGACCCATGGGTCGACTTCTGTTGCATAGAAATAGAAAATAGAAAGCTAAATTTTTGAGTGCAGTCTAGGAGCTGATCCCTAAAAATTGAAGTTGACCCTAAGCACGGGATAAGCTGCAACGGCTAGTTTTCTGCATTTCTTCAATGGGCCTTTTAACATTCCAAATGGTTGGTTCAAGCCTTCCAACGGTCCAAACTCATTCTCCAGCCATTGTGAAGACTATTTAAAGATGGAGAATTAAAAGAAAAAGGAGGAAAATGGATTGAAAGTAGAAATCATTCAAAGTTGAGTGAGCCATATTGAATATCCAAGAGAAAGAGAAAAGAGAGATTTGAGCTTCAAATTTAGAGGGCTTTCAAGAAATATCTTTCACAATTTCTCAAGCATTCTCTCAAGCTTCAAAGAAGAGTATTCAAGTTTCAAAAGAGCCATTTATTCAACCTCTTCTTCACACATCAAAAAGAGTTCTTTTTATTTTTGTTTTATGCTGAATTTGTTTACATTGTAATTTTGTTTTCTTTACAAGTTTCTTTTGGGAAAGAAATTTGGGGTTTAGGCCGGTCCAAGCTTGTAATTGAACGTTGTATTGATTTTGGTTGGTTAGCTTGAAAAATCAATTGAGTTGTTAGTGAACCCGAAAAATTAACGGTGTAAGGTTTTGGTTGGTGCTTCTGTAAAAATCAAATGGATTGATAGTGAGCTCGGAAAATTATCGGTGTAAGATTTTGATTGATGATTCTGGAAAACCAATTGGATTTTGTTTGTGAGTCCGAGCAAACAAACACACTGTAATCAAAGGAGGATTATAGTGAAAATCCCAAGAAAAACTTGGGGAGTGGACGTAGGAGCAGGTTGCTCTGAACCACTATAAATTTTGTATATTTGTGTTGTGATTTTTTTAGCTTGTATTACTTGCTTTTAATTCTAGCTTAGCTTAGTCTTTACTTCTTGTTTAGCAATATATATGTTTTAATTCCACTCTACAAATTGCTTTCACCACACAATCTTTTAAGTTGATTTAATTAGAAGCATATAATTGACTTAAAGTTTAATTTGGCCAAAATTTTATAAGAATCCAATTTACCGCCCCCCCCCCCCACCTCTTGGGTTGCTACCTCTGGGCAACAAGGGGTTCCTATGGAATATTTTTAGAAACATAATTTCTTTTTTTTGGTTTATTTTAACTTCTTGGTAAAACTTTTCTAGGTCTGGGCCTAAGAATAGTTATTTCCAACTTGTGGAGTCAAACTTAGTTTTAAACTCTAGTATGCTATGTGTACAAACATGCGTTTATTTATGTGTACGCATTTGTACATGTAGTTGTGCTATTGGATGTAAAAGGAGAGTATCAAATGATTATTGGATCTTAATGTCTACAAAAATACACTTTCCTCCATGTTCCACTCCAGCTTCCATTTTCCCTCATTTTGATCCACCTTCTTGTCGTAATTTCTCCTCACCCATAATCCATGCTTTGACCCACTTGCCGTATACGACTACTTCCCTCTCTTGGCCTATCTCAACATCTAGGTTGAGGGGCAATTAGAAAGGACAATGTGGGATGGGAGTTTAGAGGCTTGGAAGAAAGTGGAACTAAGATGGAGAGATGGAGGGAAATGGGATGTTGGAGGGAATTAGGGGTGTTTTAGAGATTTATCCCACTCAATTCCAATTCAATTTGACAATGGATGCAGTCATCCAATCTAGACTAATGAAATTCTCAACACAACAGGATTTTGGTTGGTTCAGGTTAGATGAGGTCAAAGTCAGGTTTTAATTTGAGGAAGGTTAAATTTGGTTCAATTAAGAAGTCCATCATTACTATGATAGGTTTGGTATTTGTGTGTCTTGCAAAGGGAGCTCTTACAATGGTCTAGGTTTTGGTTTTGGGTCTGCTTGGGAGCCCTATTGTAGAAATTATGGCTGTGTCTAAATGAGTACAAATAGGTGTGCAAACTAATTGAGCTGATCAAAATCTGAACACCGAGCTACTTAGGTTTAGGTCATTATATATGAAAGAGATATTGAAACTCGAGTCTAGCTTGAGTTGAGCTTCATAATGTGTGTTCAAGCTTGGTTTGGCTGAGCTTTTGAATGACCTTGTTATTGAGCCAAGCTGAGGTTCTATTTATTTTTGCAAGATGAGTGCATCTAGTCTCGGTTTGTGTGTGAGATGAGCTTTAAATGGTGCTTGAGCTTGGCTCGTTTCCTAATTGAATGAGCTTTAACAAGCATTTGTTTCTAGAGCCTAACTTATTCATGAGTTGCTCAGTTTATTTCTGGTTTTAATTAAAAATGGTTTGACATTTTTCATCTCATAATGATCCAAGTTAAGGTTTGCTATCTCGGCACCATACTAGTGCCAACCTATTGCTATATCTGTATGGGGCCGGTTTGGCATACCAAGTGTTGGTACACCCCTGTACAACATACTGGTACCAAATCGGTATGGTATGGTATGTCCTGTACTGACCAGTTTAGTATGGTATGACAAATCTTGATCCAAGTATATTAGTTGCCCAATCAATGGGCTGGATTTGGGATTAACCAGACCCATATTGGTGACCATAGACTTTATATAATCTATTCTGTCCATGTGGCATCTATCAAGGACATGGACTTTTGGAAATATTGACTTCACTCTTTAAAACATGTTGTTGTAGCATGCTTGAACTATATGACTAAACCATGGTTATTCTATTCAAAATAATCTAAAGGAAAATAATAAAAGGCAACAACATAAAATATTTCATTTAGAGAATAAAATCTTAACAACAAACAAGAAAGTGACAGCTTAAGATGTTGACAGCAGTAAGGAGAGGGGTGGTAGGCATCATATTGGAAAAGCGATTAGAAGGTCTATTTTAGTCTCTAGGATGTAGGGAATAAACAGAGATTCAGGTGTAGCTGCTTCGTGCAACATAAGATTGTTATGATGAGAATAGATCGTGGTGCTTGTATCATTGCAAAATCTAAATTGTAGCTCTCTAGCCAAGCCCTTAGACCACTTGGGAAGCACTTGCTTGGCAATGGCTGCAAAAGCCATTAAATTTATGTCAAATGTCATAAATTCAAGCCGATAGTCATACATACATTGGGATATATCAAGAGTCAAGACCATCTGTACATGTGTCATTAATGGTTTTCATTGATTGTGGTAAGGCACTGTTAAATCTTATTGTATTATGGGCCCAGAAATGTAACTATTAACTTTGACAAATGAAAGGAAAATTATCACATCGAGTATATCTCTAATTTCATTGCTTTATTATAAAAGCAAACACAACATGGTTTTCTCATTAAGAAAATTTTCAAATTGTGCTAAAAATTAAAACTCTGAATCAAGGTTCGCTGTCTTGGTATTGGACCCGATATTGATACGATTCTGTTATAGTATTGGTATATAGTTTAGTACGATATGGTAGTATCGGTTCAGTACAGTATGCCATATTGGGTGGTAAGGGGCGGTGCGCCAAACCTTGCCCTGAATTATATCTTAAAATTGTTGTAGAAATTAAATGCTTCATTAAATAACTCGAAGTGTCTCAATTGTGAAAAAATAAGCACCAATATGAAATAAAAAAAATGTGAGAATTACAACTTAAGCCCCAAATGCTTCCAAATGCTCTCAAGAATTGCAAAATACAATTGTATTTCTAGTAAGAGTGCTTCCCAGGTTTGTCATCCACGAGCAAATTCCCTTCTCACAACTTGAAGAGAATAGAAAATGATGCTAACATGGGACAGTGACTGATAGCACATAAATTTTGACCATCTGATTGGTTTTGGTAAAACTCCATTGAAATTCCAAAACTATATTTCAAAGACCTAGAATGTGAATAAAGTTCCAGCTGAGTCAGTTAAGTACTTGATAATCCAGCTGTTTCAGTTAAATTGATGACTTTGGGTAATTCCTAGCCAATGTTGAATTTCATAAATTGATAATTAGTTAATAATTAAAATAATTATAATAATACTTGATTTTTATAATCAAAACAAAAAGTTCCAGTTTAACTTCTTACCTTGATATCAACTAATACTTGTATATTAGTTACAATTAAAAAATATTTAAAATAGCATTAGTTCACAATCAAAACATTTTAAAGCTCTTTGGGTTGTGGGAGTGGTGCTGTTGGTTGTGATGTATTTGTAGTGGGGTTTGTTTTCTGTCTGCCTGTGTGTGTCTGTGGGGCAGAATGGAATGAGGGGAGGATTGGGGAAAATGAAGGATGGCTGTGGCTTTGGCTATAACAAAATGGAGCGCTGTGGAGAACAAAAACAAGGGCAAAGGAGGGGCTAGCTGCCGAGGTTGGCTACCTGTCGCATGGCTATGCTTGTAAAAATTAAGCATGGGGAGAAAGAAAAGAGAGGGGTATTCTGTGGTGAAGGGCATACTATGACCATTTGGCTTGAGTATTTGATCATTGGGTTGGTTGATTGTCAGTGCTGAGGCAGGTTGGCTGCATGGTTGGATGGGGCTAACTGTTGAAGTGATGGGCAGCATGAGAGGTGTGTTGCAAGGGGTGGATAGGACGTAACATAGAGGAGGGTTGGGGATGGATAAATAGAAAACCATACCTCCACTGGACTTTTACAATGCAGTAAATCCATGACACAGTGAGAAAGGATGAAGGGCAATTTGATCATTGGGATTTCACTTTGAAGATTAACACACAAATAGAAGCAAATTGGATTGAAGAACCCTTCGTTTGGTGAAGGAAATTCTCTCTAAGAGATTGTATTAATACCTCAAAAGGCTGCCCTATACAATGTATTAGATGCACATACATAGGACATGATCCCTAATCTTAATTTGGATGTAAAACCCGATATAGAATTATACTTTAAATAGGATTCAATAACAAGGAAACATGTTGGAGTTGTTCTACCATGAACATGGAATCCTCTGTCTCTTGCGAAGCTTAGCATCCAGCTGGTCATAGTACCTAGTGGTTGCATTCTGTGCTTAATCAAGCCACCCCTAACTTTAAATAAGAGATCCACTTATCTATTTGAGGTTAACAAAGTGAGATACTTATCGAGTTGGCAGAACTTAAAAATTGGCTAATCCATAGATATCTTCTTCTGTGAAGGGCTGAATGGTCAAATACATGTTCAATGTTTGCATGGGTTGGGTCTGAATGTGATTGTTCAGGCCTATTGTTCTTTCTGGACTTTAAGGCTTAACAATTTGCGCCCTAACTTTACTCCATAACACTTCTACGATCAATGTAGTTCACTCATCCATAAAAATGAAGCATGTTTAGGTGAGATGGGAGTTGATCTTATAATTTTTTTTAAAAAAATTATAAAGATTTATTTTTTGATTTATAAAGATTTATATGAACATGCTTTGCAAATTTCTGAAGTAATATGTTAGAAATCTTTGGGTTATTTAAGCAAAATGTACTTTGAAATATACATGTCATCCTCAGCTTGTAAAGCAAAGGAGAAAAAGAAAGAAAAAATCTAGAGTGAGAGAGAAACTCTTCAGAGCTTTGGTCTAGTGCTAGATACACCATTATCCTACATGCAGAGTGCAGGGTTCTGTTAATAGTATGTCCACTATTACAGCATCAGGGATGGAATGAAAGGCTATGCTATTGTTCACTTAAATAGTTGTAGGTCTTATCTATTTTAGTTTTAGTTTTATGATCCTTGGAGCATTTTTTGAATATCTATTATCACTTTTGGTTAGAAGCTTTGATTGATGTTGTTAAAATAGAAGCCATGTCCATTGAAACAATCATTACCTCCGTGAGTGTTTGATGAGTAAAAAATTATTATTTAGTTGGAGGGTTTAGAACTTTGGAAACATTATAAATAGTCTTCCTGTACCGATCCTGTAAAATTGTGCTTGTTTCTAATATTCTCTCTTGAACTTGCTGTAACCTTAAGTTTTCCTGATACCAGCTACAAATATATATATATATATATATATATATATATATATATATATATATATATATATTCTGTTCTTAGTCTACCTTGTTATTCATAGATTTATTTTTAGTAAGCTATTTATTTTTATAGCAAGCAGATGGAATCCGGCCTTTCATGATGCCTCTTATGAAGCTTGCCTGCACTGCATTGGACAGAGTTCCATTAACACGTGCAAAGATTATTGAAAATTTAATGATGAAGTTTCATCAAGATTTAGTATTTTGCCGTTTCCCGGGTGATAATGATTTGACAAGAGGAGTTCTCAGTAAGTTTGTTTTGTTTTACTTGCTCTCTTTTATCTACCATGATTTGTTTTATCTATGTTGAGGCAACTGTATCTTTTTCTTTTCGTTTTTTGAAGAATTTCACCATCACTCAGGCTTGAACTGACCTCTTAGATGGGTGCCAACCAGCTGAGATATTGGCTATTGGCAACATATAAAAGATAATGCATAAAATAGTAGAAAATCCTTCCATGTGAGATAGCAAATAAGTTATAAACAATAATTGATGGTGAGATTTTTTAGCAAAGACGATCAAACCATCTTGAACTAGGCAGTTCAGGGCATACCAAACCAAAAAAGCTGAGAGCCGAGATGGTTCAGCCATGGGAAATGGAATACCATGGAATTGGTTGGAACTAGATCAAATCAAGCTGAACTGACTGATTTCATCTGGTTTTTGGATGGCTTTGAGCTGGTTTGCCTAGGCTGAATCAGCTTTTTTATAAATAAAATCTTGTGAACCGGCTCTTTTATAAATAAAACCTTGAACCCCTCCCTTGCATTTGATACTTCGATCTCTCTCTCTCTCTCTCTCTCTCTCTCTCTCTCTCTCTCATATCCTCTTGAAACCCTAGCTGTCTCTGAGATCTGTCGCTCTCTTTTCCCGATCCCTCAGCCTCACCATCCATTTAATCTTCTCTCTTCTGGAGATATAATGGGGATTTGGTATATGGCTCTGCCATGATCGATGACATCTGGCCCCGATCGATAACATCTGACCCTGATCAATGATGTCCAGCCTCAATCCATGACCTCAACCCCCGATTGATGACCTCCAAATCTAATTGATGAGATCCAACTCTAATCGAAGGTCCCCAACCTTCGATCAATGAGCTCTAGTCCTTAATCTACCTCCCCTTCTTTTGTGGCATCTTCATCCCCTTCTCTCTGTCTCCACCTTCTCTCTTTCTTCCCTATTCGCTCTTCTCAACACCTGGCACTGGCGTGCACTCCATGTATAGTATGAGATGGTATGATGCAGACTCGGTGCTTGACCGGTATGAGTCACGGTATCGATTTTGTGAAACTTGTTTTTAGTTTTCATATAATACTACATTAAAGTACAAATAGGGCACAAACACATCTTTATTTAATTGAACTTCTTATTTAACGTTCAATAATGTATTCTTATTGATGGTGCAAATTTGTAAATCAGCTTGGCTCCTTATGATATTCATGTGTTGTTGTAGATATGTTCTAAGTGGATCCCATCAATTCATTTTTCTTTTAAGTTATCAAAGTAATACTTAGAATATAAAACATAAAAATTCAGAAAGAATGGGTATTGTGGTTGGTAATGACCAAAAGTCACAAAGAAATCCAGTTAAATTATACTATTCATAATTAAGCTGATCAAAAGGAAAATTGAATGCAATGTGCCTAGGAAATGATAATCAAAGTGGCAGGGAATGATGTAGGGGATTGAACTGTCGTTTAATGGGAACCCAAGTCTATTTGGTCTTTATTAATTTATCTAGGTAAAGTGCTAATTTAATTTAAGTTGTTTTAGTTAATGTCAAACTTTCAAGCCACTAAGAAATGTAAAATATGTAGAAGATATAATTCTATATGAGAACATACTACAAAATTTGAAGCATTTATTAAGTTGTTTAACCTCTGAAAATATCTTAGGCATGTACTTTTTATATACACCAAATAAGAAGCTAGTAGATGAAAACAAAGAAAATTAGTTGAAGAGAAAATTGTGCATGATCTATAAAAACATGTCAATATATGAAGCCAAATTGTAAATGTTTATCATATCCAAGGCTTGGTTACTTGTATCAAGAATTGGTGTTGGAAGTGAATCTGAGAAAAGAGAGGACCTTAGTAAGCAGGTCTGGAGCAAATCTTCAAGGACATTTAAAATGAGTGTAAACCCTAAGTACAAGTTCCTTAATGAAGTTCCAAAGTTCTAATAGGCTGCTGCAATCTACAAGCAGTTTGGTTATTGAACATGCCCTAGGCAGTATGCAACTTCATAGGCCAATGACTAGGTAGCTTGTCTTTGAGAATATTTAAAACTAAATAAAATTCATAAGAAGATGAAATAGAAAATGAGGAAGAAATCAATAATATTTAGAAAAATGAAGAATTATTATAGAGAGTGGAGAAGGGGGAGGAGAGGTGGAGAACAACAAGATGAGGGGAAGGAGGAGAAGAGAGGTGGAAAAAAAAATATCTTGAATGGTGTCTGCTGCCATCTATCTTGTTGACATCTCTTGCGACCTTTGATGTCTTCTACCACTTTCCATCATTTTCTGCCATTGAAGATCACCTATCACCACAACAAGAGGTGGTGAAGGAGGAGAAGAGATGTGGAAAAAGATTATTGAGAGTGGTGTCGGCTGCCACCTCTCTTGCTGCCATCTCTTGCCAAAATTGATGTCTGCTACCTCTTTCTATCTATTCTCTGCCACCCAAAGATCACCCATCAACATCTGCCTCTGCTGCACAGAAGTGTTTAGCTTCCATTTGCCATTAACCTTCATAGCTGTGTAAGGGTTTTGTACCCCATGCTCGCTTCACACATGACCTAGTCCAGTCTGCTAAATACATATAGCAGCTGCCATGCACCCTGTGCTCAGTTCACACATGACCTGATCCAGCCCACTAAATTCACCAACCAGTCACCATGAGCAACCTACATCCAACTGGGCATTTCTGTGTTATACTTATCTTATTTCTAGTTTGTATAACTTGAGAATAGATGCATCTTTAATTGTTTAAACGTGCATTGCACCTGTATCAGCTGTTTCTCTTTGAAAAATTATACCATGAAGATGAGTTTTTGTTTATGATGTTTTGATTTACTAAAAATGAATCATGCAAAGTTCTGAGTAATTGTTTTATCAGTGCTTCAGACAGCAATCAGTCATCTCAGCACAAAATAGATTTGTTTTGTACCAAAAATTAGTGAAGATTTAATGATACTTCTGACCTTCTGACTCCTATTATTGCCAAATAAATTGCAGAAAGACAAGAAGAGAAAATTGACCCTGTACTTGATTGGGTACAATCTGAATTTGGGTTTAAGCCAGCGGTATACTCCAGCTTTCTTGGGGGGAAGCAGGATGATGGTCTAGCTAAGGCTATTGAAGATGTTCTGAAGAAAACAAGTGACTGCGAATTAGCAGCAATTGATGCAATGGCTGCTGCTGCACATTCTCTGATCATTCCTCTGGGAATTTTTCACAGAAGGCTGGGGATTGAGGAGGCCATTGAATTGATCAGGCTTGAAGAAGACTTGCAGGTTTGCATTGAAAATTGATTTCTTGTGTGTGATCCATTTGTGTTCCTTGTCACTTGTCAGTTTTCACTTTTGCCATGTTTGTCTGTTCAGGTTGATAGATGGGGCCTGGTTGAAGGAGGTCATGATGTTGATATTGCTGATCTGCAGGTGCAAATCTCATCTGCTGCTGTGTTTCTTGGACTTTCACAGTTGTAGTGCTCATTCTTTGTTTTGTTTCAAGCTTCTTATGATGTTGGTAGCAGCTTATCATGTGACATAAAATGTAATCCCTACTACAGGTCCTGATATCTGAGATAAGTCAATAAAAACAAAATTTAAATGCAGTGAGATTCCTAGTGAAAGTTTGAACTTCGTAATTTTTGTGACTGATATTAAAATATGAGGTATGTTTGATCTTCGTCTACAGAATTGGATCTGTTGTAGTTATAAATGTGAGAAAACACCTGACAATGGTCCTTGATGGCCTGAAATTATGGAAAAGTTTGAAACTTCAGTGATTTTGATGCAAATATAAAAATGAGGATCCATAAAGTCAGCACCAAATAGAGGGGATAAAGCTTGATCGCTATGGTTTTGTCCCTCCCATTGCTTCACTAGTTAAGATATCGTAAACTTATCTTCACTAGTTAAGATATCATAAACTTATCATCTGATGATTGTTTCAAGGATTGCATATCAACTTATGCTCTTACTCTTAACCCTCCAAAATGCTTAACCTACAACTTATGGCCATTTAAAGCCTCTTTGGGTGGCCGTATACCCATGTCCGCAGGATAAGGTTCACAGAGTTTTAAATTGTGAAGGTAAAGTTGCTGGAAGAAGGTGTATTGTGACCAGAAACTTCTTGGGAAAATAGGGATTCAGCATTTCACCCAACAAGTTATTTTCATAACCCAGTTTTTTCCAGACTTTGTTCTCCTATATCGCTTACTCTCCACAATTTACACTTCACGTTGCTGCTATCTTCTCATCCTAAGCCCATCCCCTATTCTTTATCCTAGAACAATGCGTGCGGTCATCCAAACAGGCCCTTAATGTGCATGAAAAGATGAAATTTAGAAGGCTACAAATTGGCAACTTTTGTATCTGTCATTCAGGTGGTGATATTGGCAACAAGGGGAACAAGCCACAAAATTTTCTGGTTTTCAGCTGTTGCTGGTTCTTTTCCTATGGTGGTTAATTCTGTTTTCAAGGTGTAAGATGTCCTCTTCTCTTATATCATCTGAATATTTAGCAACAGATACTTGCATTTTTGATGACAGCAAAATGTTAGAACACATTCCAAACATGTTGATTTTTCTTGCATTATCAAACTTTATTGAACCAAAGTTTGTGCATATCAAATGAAAAAATTGGTAAATGCTTAAAAAATTATATTTTATGAAAGATGTTGTACATTCATAAATATTCATTACATGACCATGATAATCTATTAAATTTTAAAAAATAGTATGTGATATCATAATCACATATTTATAACAAAAAATAGTTATTGCATTATTATTAAGTTAGTAAAATTTTATGTAACACTTATTAGATGCTAATATTTTATTTGGTGTATTTTTAAAAAAAAGAAAACAGAGATATTTGATATTTATTATGATGACAAGTTATCTGTTCGCCTATTCATCGTATTAGGTTATCACAACTCTACATTATCAAGAAAGAAAAGCTACTTGAAGAGTTGAATAACCAACTTAGATATCTAGCGGCCAAAGGTCAATAATTATGCTTGAGAAATCTTGTAACTTTGAACTGACAATGGCTTACCTGTTCACCATGTTGAAAGATAGCTAGCACATATAAGTTGACTCAGAGAAAGAACAACAACGTTTCAGATTTTTAAAATTTCTGCTGCACTCATATTGTATTTGACACTTCATCATCCTCAATTTGACATCTTTTCTAGTAATTTACTTTCCGATCATCCTCATCATGTCATTTATTGCCCATAATGTCCTGGGTTACTAAAGCTGGGGCTAGTTAATTGTAATGCTTGTGTTCCCAAGGCTTGAAGTTTCTTCATTACTCTAGGCTTGCGATATTGCGGTTGTACAACAGAACATGATCTGAAAGAGTTCTGTGATTCAAGAACATGTTTTCCACTATAATACCCAACAAGCTGACTCTGTGCTCAGCAAAATTTCTCTTTTGCACAACTCAGTAATATCACATTGATAGGCATGACGTCCAAAGTTAGGATAGGCATGAGGTCAAAAGTTAGCTAAGTGCAATGATTAATCACCTCAACCCTTTTAAACTATATATTTAGAGCCAAATAATTTTCCTATTAGCAGGAAATTATGAAGGCATAATGGGATCGTATGCCATATTTTCACATTTACTTCAATTGCTAAGATTTACTACTGATCAGTTTCACAGGTCAGGGATTGCTGAAATAGACCTTAGGCTATCTATGATCAATTTTACTGGATATAAAAGCATTCATGAACTTAATATCTTTACTGTTTTGCTCTATGTTGGAGACGAGAGGTAGATTTCATCATCTAATGTTATGTTTATAGGAGTTTTTCTGCCAAAGAGGTCCCAGTTAGTGGTGTATTAGTATTACATGGCACATACTATTGCTTCATTGTTACTTCAAGAACGGCATTTATGTTTAAGATTTTTCTTGGCCATATTTACATGCATTTACCCATACCATAAAATATTATATTACAAGTTATCTGGCTGTTCTGATTGAAATTACCGAGAGGATTTTTTAACTACTCTCATTATTAAGCTGCTATCTAGTTTTCTGTTACACTTTACTGGACCACATAATTTTCAGTGTCATAATTTTTGGCTGTTTTCCAACTTCCAACGTTTAATTAGAATGCCTGCTTTCATTCTTCTCGTAGACTATTGGGGCATATTTATTCGTTTGTATGCGGTAAGCTAACTTGGTCTTCAAGTCTTGTGTTTTTCTCCCTGGTAGCTGGCTGTTGGTCCGGTCTAGGGTCAGTCTGTCGTGGACTCTGTATCCCATGCGCTCAAAGGTCCAAGTTCTGATGAATTAATAAAGGATATGGTATGGGGGTCAATGGCATCTCCTCGGTAGAACAGTGTGTCATGTCTGGCGCTGCACCGACCTCTTGGAGTCTTTTAAGTTGACGTACCGCCATTCTGGCTGCCAACTTAAAAGTCGTGCCCACCGCCCAAGACTGTTCAGCCCGTCCCCGCTGGTGAATGATATCATAGAGGGAAGGGAAGTGGTTAATTGTGAAGTGTAGATATTTACAGAGCGATGTCTCAAGGAAGCAGAAGGTGGATTGGATTGTTAGTTTAGGCCAGTGGTTATGCGTCCAAGGGGCTGTGGCTGATCCATTAGCTCTTGTTTCAACTATAATATAAAGTTAAATGTATCCCCTTTGAGAGGGGTATTGAATCCTCTACAATCTGAGTTAAGATTGCTTGATCTTTACTTTTCAGGTATAGGATTGTAAGAGAGAGAGAGTATATGATAAGTATATGTTCATTCTCTGCTTACAATAACAAGTACATAATAATGAGGCTAATAAAGAAAGTATATCTAATAAGAAAATATCAATTATATTTGAACTAGTATAATAGCAATATGATAAATAAGCTTAACGTTTCCTTTCAAATACACAGTGGTAAAGTAGAAGTCAACATGAGTTTTAGAAGCAGATCATGAAAGTATTTAGGTGGATGTGTTTGGTAAAAATATCAATAATCTGATCAACTAAGATGGTTGAAAAGAGCTGTACTGCACCATGAACAATATGTTGGTGCATAAAATGATCACCATTTTTGATATGTTTAATGGCTCCTATAAAATATCATAGTGAGCAATTTAGATAGCACTTTGATTGTCAGACGGTGGCACCAAAATGTTTAACTCTTATATCTTTTAACAATCAATATAATAAAATAAGCTCCCGAGTAGTATATGACTGAATACTGGACCTGGCATTAATTATTTACTTCTTGCTTCATCAGGATGTAGAAGAATCTCCCTAAAAGAAATAGCAGCCAATGGTTAAGTGTCTATGAGTGGGCTCATGTGCCTTATCAGCATTTGAGTAGGTATATAAATCAAGAGATGAGTGTGTAGAAAATTGGAGACCATAAAATAATGTATAAATGGAGAATGCAGAGCACAGCCATAGCGGATGATGCGCTGGCTAATAAATAGTAACTAACCATATGAACAGCATGCCCAATGTCAAGATGGGTGACGGTCAAATAAATTAAACTTTCAATCAATTGCCGATATATAGTAGCATCATCGTGTGGTGTGCTATCTAAGGGAGTGAGTTTAGCATTAGGCTTAGAGTGCAAATGGTTCGAATTGGATTAGGTCATGAGTAATCTTGACATGATTCAGTTTCTTGATCAGGTTTCAATGTTGAATCCATATCCTATCTAATAGAAAATTAGGTCAGGTTGGATTCGATCCATGGCCAAAATTTTCAATTCAACGGATCATTTGGGTTAGGTCGGATCCAAATATAATCGGATTCCAACCCAAAAAATTTAGATTTGATATTATGTTTGGGTCAAACATAGCAAACTACATTTTATTTACCACATAGCCAATTATTATTAATTATATAAAATAGATAATAAATAATATTATTTTCAAAATAAATTAGAACATAAAGATAATTTTATTTTATCTTTATGTTAAAGTCATGCTCATACAAATCTTAAATTACAACTTACAGGCTCAAACAAGTTTGAGTCTTATAGTACATTAGGTTTAGATTGGGTCGGATGTGAATTCAACAATTTAACCTAGATGAGATCCAAAAAATTAAATATATCTAATTTTAGAGCCTTACCCGATCCTATAGGTCCTTTAAAATGGTCGGATTGAATCTAAATGAGTTGGACTAAATCAGATCACGATCAACCTAACCCATTTATAATTTTCTCTTTTTTGACCAGATAAGCCAGCTTTGAAAATCAAAATAGAAGCATACATAGCATGGGAAAAGCAATATCCGTCGGGATAAAAGGAGGCCTCAAGATCAACAAAAAAAGAAATAAGAGGACATTCAAAATGCTGGTTAAGAAACTATTTAAGATTAAAAATACTAATAAAATTATTATCCGTAATAATCATATCATCCATTATAGTAGTAAAAAAAAATTCTTGAGTTGTTTGATGAATAAGGAGTACAATAACATTAAATTCCTTTCCAGTCGAAATGCTCCGGCGTTATTGAGCGAGATGCTCCGGCATGCCTTGGGCTGGGAAACCCTTTCCCATCACCCGCTTTCCTCTTCTTCCCAACTTTGCTCTTCTCCTTATGCGGGCATCGTCTCTCATTACCGAGAACCGCTCATTTTCTTAAAACCCCCACCCCCAGGGATAGGTACTTGGACTCTCGCTTGCTCCAGGAAGAGACGCTCTCTTCCTTCCCGCCCTCTTCAGTCTGCCCATGCATCCTTTCGTTTCATGGATGCCCACCGCTGCACCTTCTTGAGTCAGCAACCTCTTCCTCATCGAGCTCCACTCTTCTACGAAGGCATGGCCAAACATCATTTCAACCTTAATAGAAACTACGTAGTTCCAACCTTTGAAGCTATTGCAAATCCTCTACCGGATCCTCGTGCCCACTGCTGTCGCTCCACCAAGCTTAGCAGACTCAGGCCCCCTAACCTCTCCCTTCATTGCACTCCTCTTACTAGTGCAAATGCCTACCTTTGGGATGCCATTCTTCTACTACTTCGTCACCTCGGATCGCCGCTCTGGGCGCTGGAATCCTGGGACCCATCCCATCACAGCGGTCCTCTCACTTGGCTCCATATGACTCTTAACTCTCTGCAACCGCTCATAGCCCATTCGTTCGCTGAAGTTGTCAAAGATCCTGGTCAGGCTTCTCTCTCTTCCTCTCTTGAAGGTAACTCTCAACGTCTTCGAGGTAATCCTTAGAGACCTTCCCCTATTATCGGTGCCAACACCTTCTCCTTCCCCCCTCGTCCTTTTAAGAAGGGTGTCTATTTTCGGTGCGACGAATGCGATCATTCGAAAACCTCTTGTAGAAATTCCATCAAGTGCTTCTTGTGTCGCCGCTTTGGTCACTCCTTCAGGTGTTGTCGGAGCGATTTATCTCTTCAAACTCCAGCCTCTTGCTGTAATCCTGCTCCATCATCCGGTAACCTTACTCCCACCATGGATCATCCACTTCCTGACTACCCCCTCCCTGAATACCCCTCCCCATTGTTAGCTCTCTCCGCAAGGCTAAAGCCTTCAATCCAAACTCGTGTAAGCTGATTGAAACTCAAGATTACCTACTTAAAGCGGCCTTTGTGGAAGCTGAAGGTCGCCGAGTTAAAACTGATGATGTTGCCACTATTGTTGCCCAAAAAGTAAATTGTCCGGAATACTAGACCACCTGGAAGCTGCCCAGAGGTAACTCCTTTGTAGGTTGCCCGTCATTCGCTATTGTCCAGGATCTGGTGGCTGCACGTCCGATGCATGGCGATGGTTTTAGCCTTAGGATTCATCACTGAGACCAATTTGCTGGAGGCACGCTGCATAGCCTAAAATTCAAGGTAGCTGCCAGTCTTCTGGATCTCCCACTGTCATGCTGGAATGTGAAATCTGTTGGTAATATCATCTCTAGTTTTAGTGTTCCACTATGTGCAAGTCGGGCAAGCATACGTTGGGAAGATCTTTCAAGCTTTGATGTCCATTTCTTATGCGAAGATGTCGATACTCTGCTGGAAGTGATTGATGTTATGGTGGGTCTCCTCACTTATGAAGTTAAGCTTCAAATCAACTTCTCTTGTCCTTTCACCCTTGAAGATGATCCTAGTTTCTCTTAAGACAATGACCTGAAAGGTATGGATGAAGATGAAGCTGAATTTTGGTTTGGTTCATTGGATTACAAAGCTGGTCACTCCTCTCAGAATTAGCCGCGTTCCCCCTCCACCTTCAGCTCGCCAGAGCATAGAACCTCCCGCCGACTGTCTAATTACTCGGCCCACTCTCTGCAGATAGTGCGGAGGTTAACGTTCCTTTAGCTGCAATTCCATCAACTTTCGACTGTTGGTTGGCACCCCTCTCTCTCTTTCATTATAGTTGGTTGCTAGAAGCTTGCAATCACTTTCTTCCCTTCGTACCTATCTCCTATGCCACTCTACACACACCCCTTGATTCCCAATGCCACTTTCTTTGTTCCGTTGGCCTCACCCTTTCCTAGTTCAAATACAAATATATCTCTTATTGGGGATAAACCATGCTCCTATCGAAGTCCAGTTCGATGCGTAGCCTAATACAACCGGTAGCCACGGAAGAGCTTCAGTGGATGGATCTCAGTCGAACTCCTTCATCTAACTGAACTCCTCAACAGTCGAGCTTAGGTCGAACTCCCGCAAGAGCCAAACTCCCTCTGTGTTCTTCCAACCAGATGCCTATGGGAGCTGAACTTCCTCCAAGCTTTCTCTTCGGCCGGACTTCTTTAGAAATCGGACTCCTCCTAGACATCTCCTTCAGCCGACCGAACTATTCAGCGGTCGAGCTCCTTCGAACTTCCAGCGGTCGGACCTTAGCTGAACTCCTTCATCCGATCGAACTTCTTTCGAGCTTTTTTTCGGCTGAACTCCTTCAGGAGTTCGAACTCCTCTGGAATTGATACATACCGAAGTCTACCGATCAATGCCCATTTTCTCAGAGCCACGGCTATTAAATCTGGACGAACTGTCGCCCACCACTACTGGCAACACCACTTTCTTCATAACCAGCCCCATGCGACCCATAACCCACCAGTATGGCTGTCACTGTCCGCCTGACGACGCTTTCCTCTCCGTATCGAACTCCATTTAGCTTCGACGGCCCGCTAACAGACGGTATGGTCGTCACCATCAATCAAGCTCCACCTATAAAAAGGATCCTTCAGATACGCTAACTCTAAGCTCTAAGCTCTCCTCTCCTTCTCTAAGCTCTGTGGAATTCATTCCCAAGCACTCCATTTCTGTTGGCCAGAGCTGATTTGATCGTCGGAGGATCCTACCGGAGCCACCCTCCATCGGCTTCGGACGAAACTTTATTTTGTAGGTCCCCGACGGTGACCTCGTCCACCTCCACTCCAACTGGGTTCGGCGATGATCAGTTTCTGCACCAACAGATTGGTACTAAAAGGAGGACACCCGAACCACCAAGGTTTTCTTGTTCTTAAAGGAGTGCTCGACGATGATTTCTCTCTTTCCTCTTTAGAGATCTCTCTTCTTCCTCTCTAGAGTTCTTTTTTGAAGAGAAAATACCTTCCAAGAGAGCTTCAATTCGGCGATCGGCAGCCTCCATGCTAGATCTATCTGCTCCCGTTTCAGTCCCGACAGCCCAGATTCTACCTGAAGCCACCGTAGATGTGGAATAGTTCAACCTACTGGCCCAGCAGGTTTGTATCTTTACCGAGATGATGCAGACCATGCGACAGCTTCTGACGAAGACTTTGCCAGCAAATCCGCCATGAGGATGCCAGGAACCGACCTTAAGGAAAAGCATTTGGCCTAGCATACTAATCGCCCTTAGGGAGAAAAAATAGAGCAGAAGTTCTTTTGCAGAAGGTTTCACAGGAGTCGGAATGAAGTTCGGCGTAAGCGAGGCCACCGAACTCTCCCTCGAGCTCGCCATCAAGGAAGCCCCGACAAAGGAGCATGAAGTTCGGCCTCGCTCATGCCGACAAAGGGACATGAAGTTCGGCCTCGCTCACGCCGACAAAGGGGCATGAAGTTCTCCCGTAGATTTCACAAGAGGACGGAATGAAGTTCGACCGTGCTTACGACCTTCCCAGCACAAGCAAGGCCCGAACTCCTTGAGCTCGTCATCAAGGAAGTTCCGGTGGAAGGGCGCGAAGAAGTCCTTCCCCCAGAAGCTAGAACCACTATTGAGGGAGGAACGGTAAGGAGGTCGGCCGCCTCCCGACATCATAGACGCTATCTCCGGAGCTTGGTACTTCGACGGGCTGTCATCTTCCAACGATAAAGCTAAGAGAAGCTTGCTCCAAATTGAGAAGGCCAGCATGAGATAGAGGAGGTCGTTCGGCCTGGGACTTACTGTCCGAGGAAATCCGGAGGAATAACGCCTCTACAACCCTGAAACAGGAATGTGCTGCTAGTAACTTTTCCTCGATAAAATTTTTTTCTTTCAATAATATTATTTTTGGATGCAAAAACTATGTGATGACAGGAAAGAAGCAGTCAATAGTTGCCGTGTTAGGAACAGAAGGAGAACCTCGTCCTAACACGAGTAGGTCAAAGACCTTTAAGCTCGGCCATAGGAGTTAATATCTCTCCCGAGGGTTCGGACCGACCTCGACAGTAGGAGATAAGATCTCCCCTGAGCGTCCGCGTCAATCTTGATCGCAGGAGATAAGATCTCCTCTGAGGCAACCTCGACTGCAGGAGATAAGATCTCTCCTAAGGGTCCGAGCCAACTTCGGCTGCAGGAGATAAGATTTTTTCTGAGGCAAACTTGACTGCAGGAGATAAGATCTCCCTCGAGTGCCTACACCAATTTCGGCCACAGGAGATAAGATCTCTCTTGAGGCAACCTAGGCCATAGGAGATAAGATCTTCCCTGAGGGTCCGGGCCGACCTCGACTGCAGGAGATAAGATCTCCTCCGAGCGTCTGTGTCAATCTCGACCGCAGGAGATAAGATCTTTCCTGAGGGTCCGGATCAACTTCGGCTGTATGAGATAAGATCTCCCTCAAGGTAAACTCGGCTGCAGGAGATAAGATCTCCCCCGAGTGCCTGCATCAACCTCGACCGTAGGAGATAAGATCTCTCCTGAGAGTCCGGGCGGACCTCGGCTGCAGGAGATAAAATTTTTTCTGAGCGCCCGCATCAACCTTGGCCACAGGAGATAAGATCTCTTTCGAGGCAACCTCGGTTGCAGAAGATAAGATCTCTTTCGAGGCAACCTCGACTACAGGAGATAAGATCTCCCTCGAGCGCCCACATCAACCTCGGCCGCAGGAGATAAGATCTTCCCCGAAGCAACCTCGGCCGCATGAGATAAGATCTCTCCCAAGGCAATCTCAATCGTAGAAGATAAGATCTCCCCTGAAGATCCGGGCCAACCTCGGCTGCAAGAGATAAGATCTCCCCCGAGCGCCCGCGTCAACCTTGACAGCAGGAGATAAGATCTCCTCCGAGGCAACCTCGATCGCAGGAGATAAGATCTTTCCTGAGGATCTAGGCCGACCTCGGCTGTAGGAGATAAGATCTCCCCCGAGCGCCCACATCAACCTCGACTGCAGAAGATAAGATCTCCTCCGAGGCAACCTTGATCGTAGAAGATAAGATCTCCCCTGAGGGTTCGGGCCAACTTCGGCTGTAGGAGATAAGATCTTCCTCGAGGCAAACTTGACTGTAGAAGATAAGATCTCCCTCGAGTGCCCGCATCAACCTCGACCGCAGGAGATAAGATCTTCTCCAAGGCAACCTCGACCATAAGAGATAAGATCTTTCCTGAGGATCCGGGCCGACCTCGGCTGTAGGAGATAAGATCTCCTTCGAGCATCCGCATCAACCTTGATCACAGGAGATAAGATCTCCCCCGAGGCAACCTCGACTGCAGGAGATAAGAACTCCCCTGAGGATCCAGGCCAACCTTGGCTGTAGGGATAAGATCTTCCCCGAGGCAACCTCGACTGTAGGATATAAGATCTCCCCCGAGCATCCGCATCAACCTCAGCCGTAGGAGATAAGATCTTCCTCGAGGCAACCTCGACTGCAGGAGATAAGATCTCCCCTAAGGGTCCAGACCAACCTCGGCTGCAGGAGATAAGATCTCCCCCAAGGCAACCTCGGCTGTAGGAGATAGGATCTCCTTCGAGCGCCCACGTCAATCTCGACCGCAGGAGATAAGATCTCTCCCGAGGTAACCTTGATCGTAGGAGATAAGATCTTCCCTGAGGGTCTGGGCCGACCTCGGCTGTAGGAGATAAGATCTCCCCGAGCGACCACGACAACCTTGGCTAGAGATAAGATCTCTCCTGAGCGTTCGAGCCAATCTCGGCCAGAGATAAGATCGGAGACAACATCGATTAGAGATGAGATCTCTTCCGAGCGACCGAGACAACCTCGATCGCAGGAGATAAGATCTCCCCTGAGGTAACCTCGACCGTAGGAGATAAGATCTCCCCTGAGGATTCAGGCCGACCTCGGCTGTAGGAGACAAGATCTTCCCCGAGTGTCCGCATCAACCTCAACCGTAGGAGATAAGATCTCCCCCGAGGCAACTTTGACTGCAGGAGATAAGATCTCCCCTGAGGATCCGGGCCAGCTTCGGCTACAGGAGATAAGATCTCCCCCAAGGCAAACTCGACTGCAGGAGATAAGATCTCCTCCGAGTGCCCGCATCAACCTCGGTCGCAGGAGATGAGATCTCCCCCAGGGCAACCTCGGCCATAGGAGATAAGATCTCCCCTGAGGGTCCGAGCCGACCTCGGCTGTAGGAGATAAGATCTCCCCCGAGCGTCCGCATCAACCTCGACCGCAGGAGATAAGATCTCCTCCAAGGCAACCTTGGTTTGTAGGAGATAAGATCTCCCCCGAGGCAATCTCAACTGCAGAAGATAAGATCTCCTCCGAGGCAACCTCGACCGTAGGAGATAAGATCTCCCTTGAGGGTCCGGGCCGACCTCGACTGTAGGAGATAAGATCTCCCCCGAGCACCCGCGTCAACCTCAACTGTAGGAGATAAGATCTCCTTCGAGGCAATCTCGACTGCAGGAGATAAGATCTCCCCCAAGCGTCTGCGTCAACCTCGGTAGCAGGAGATAAGATCTCTCCCAAGGCAACCTCGACCGTAGGAGATAAGATCTCTTTCGAGCATCCGCGTCAATCTTGGCAGTAGGAGATAAGATCTCTCCTGAGGGTCTGGGCCAACCTTGGATGCAGGAGATAAGATCTCCCCCAAGCACCCGCGTCAACCTCGGTAGTAGGAGAAAAGATCTCCCTTGAGGCAACCTTGACCGCAGGAGATAAGATCTCTCCTGAGGGTCTGGGCCGACCTCAACTGCAGGAGATAAGATCTCTTTCGAGCGTCCGCGTCAACCTCGGCAGCAGAAGATAAGATTTCCTCCGAGGCAACCTCGGCCATAGGAGATAAGATCTCTCCTGAGGGTCCGGGTCGACCTCGGCTGTAGGAGATAGGATCTTCTCCGAGCATCCACATCAACTTCAGCCACAGAAGATAAGATGTTCCTCGAGGCAACCTCGACCGTAGGAGATAAGATCTCTCCTGAGGGTCCGGACTAACTTCGGCCGTAGGAGATAAGATCTTCCTCAAGGCAAACGCAGCTGTAGGAGATAAGATCTCCCCCGAGGACCCGCATCAACATCGGCTGTAGGAGATAAGATCTCCTCCGAGGCAACCTCGATCGTAGGAGATAAGATCTCCTCCGAGGCAATCTCGACCACAGGAGATAAGATCTCCCTTGAGGATCTGGACCGACCTCGGCTGTAAGAGATAAGATCTTTCTCGAGCACCCGCGTTAATCTCGACCGCTGGAGATAAGATCTCCCCCGAGGCAACCTCGACCGCAGGAGATAAGATCTCCTATGAGGGTCCGGGCCAACATCGGCAGTAGGAGATAAGATCTCCTCTGAGGCAACCTCAACTACAGGAGATAAGATCTCCTCCGAGCGCCTGCATCAACCTCGACTGTAAGAGATAAGATTTCTTCCGAGGCAACCTCGGCCATAGGAGATAAGATCTCCTCCGAGGCAACCTCGATTGTAGGAGATAAGATCTTCCCTGAGTGCTCACGTCAACCTCAACCGCAGGAGATAAGTTCTCCTCCGAGGCAACTTCGGCCATAGGAGATAAGATCTCCCATGTGGGTTTAGGCCGACCTCGGCTGATCTCCTCCGAGCGATTGCGATAACCTCGGCTAGAGATAAGATCTCTCCCGCGCGCCTGAGCCAACCTTGGTCAGAGATAAGATCGAAGACAATCTCAACCAGAGATGAGATCTCTTTCGAGCGATCGAGACAATCTCGATCAGAGATAAGATCGAAGACAACCTCATCCAGTGATAAGATCTCTCCTGAGCGACCGCATCAACCTTGGTCAGAGATCAGATCTCTTCCGAGCGCCCATATTAACCGCGGCTGCAGGAGAGGAGATCTCCCTTGAGTCAGCCTCGGCTGCTGGAGACAATATCGCCCCCCCCGAGGAGCTCAACCTCCGACCTCGACCGCAGGAAACGAGATCTACTTCAACCTCGGCTGGAGATGAGATCTCTTTCGGCTTCAACTTCAACACCAACTTTAGCTGGAGATGAGATCTCCCCTTGAGCTTCGACCTGAACCAGCATGGAACCTAGAGGAGGACTTCGACAGTCGCCTTTTCTGTACTCCTTTCCTTCGAATTTCAAACTCAAGAGTGGGGGGGACTATTGTTGGGGATAAATCCCGCTCCTGTCGAAGTCCAATTCGATGCGCAGCCTAATGCGGCTGGTAGCCATGGAAGACTTCAGCGGATGGGTTTCAGTCGAACTCCTTCATCCGATCAAACTCCTCAGCAGCCAAGCTTAGGTCGGACTCCCGCGAGAGCCGAACTCCCTCCGCGCTCTTCCAGCCAGACGCCTGCGGGAGATGAACTCCCTCCAAGCTTCCCCTTCGGTCGGACTTCTTTAGGAGATGGACTCCTCCCAGACATCTCCTTCAGCCGATCGAACTATTCAGCGGCCGAGCTCCTTCGAACTTCCAGCGGTCGGGCTTTAGCCGAACTCCTTCATCCGGCCGAACTCCTTTCGAGCTTTTCCTCGGTCGAACTCCTTCAGGAGTCCGAACTCCTCTGGAATTGATACATACCGAAGTCCACCGATCAATACCTGCTTTTTCAGAGCCACGACTATTAAATCTGGATGAACTATCGCCATCAATCTGCCATAGACGACACGATCGGACGACATGGCCACCACTACTGGCGATACCACTCTCTCCATAACCAGCCCCATGCGACCCATGACTCGCCAGTATGGCTGTCACTATCCGCCCGATGATGCCTTTCTCTCCGTACCGAACTTCATGCGGCCCCGACGGTCTGCTAACAGACGGTATGGCCGTCACCATCAATCAAGCTCCGCCTATAAAAAAGACTCTCCAGATAAGCTAACTCTAAGCTCTCCTCTCCTTCTCTAAGCTCTGCGGAATTCATTTTCGAGCACTCCATTTCTGTTGGCCAGAGCTGACTTGATCGTCGGAGAATTCTGTCAGAGCCATCCCCCACCGGCTTTGGACGAAACTTTATTTTGCAGGTCTTCGATGGCGATCTCGTCCACTTCCACTCCAGCTGGATCCGGCGACGATCAGTTTCTGCACCAACACCTCCTTTATATAACAGTGACCGTCTTTCTTCGAACCATCCATCGTTCAAGCTTATCCGGTCTAACTTTCCCAACCCTATTCCTGTACACCATGTCTTCTCTTCTTTGTTGATTGACCTTACCCACTCAACCGCTATCTCCAACACCCTTCCCTCTCCATGCCAACTGTTGTCTCTTTCTCCTTTGGCAAAGAGAAGTGCTTGTCTACACTGTAAGAAAGCTAAGGCCCTGGGTCTTGATGTTGATACCCTCTCGGACGAAGACATCTTCTTCATCAATTCTTTGATGGCAGGCGACCTTATTAAACTTGGTGTAGCTTGTGGGGTTAACCTTGGAGCCAACTACTCTTTTGATCCCATCGACAAAATCAAATCTCTGGAGCGGGATCACTACAACAAATCATCGGCTGGGTTGCTACATTTCGTAGCTTAGTTTCATGATGTCCTCTCCATTTAGGAAGCATTTTATCTTATTTTGTTACTGTTGCACTGGCAGAAGCTCTTTTTTATTGACCTCTTCTGCTTTTCTATCTCACTCTGAGATCATGAGGTTGTTTTTTATTTTGTGTGCTGTGGACCATCTCAATAGTATGTCTCCTGCTTTTTTTACTAATGCAAGTTACTCTTTCCAAGTTGAGTTTCAAAGTGCATGTTGTTCGATCTGTCAAGCATGATAAACCTTTGTTGAAACATAAGAGGTATGGGCCACCCCTCAAAGTGGCATATCATCGGGGACTCGATCCTCTCCTCTAACTGTTGCATCGTCTGCTTCCAAGAAACTAAACTAATGATTTTTAATGAGAAACTACTTAAATCAGCTTATGAGAAAGATTTTGATCAATGGAATGTCAAGGATGCCGAAGGTTCGGCTGCTGGGATTATTACTTGCTGGAATAGCACATTTATCAGTGGCTCCCACTACCATAAAGGCCTGTTTACTCTATCCACTCAGTTTCAGAGATCTAACTCTACCTACCAGTTGATGGTCACCAATACTTATGGTCCTTCCAACCTCGAAGATCATCATTTATTCTTCTTTGAACTCAGGCACCTTAAGCAAAATATTCAAATGCCCTGGATCATTTTGGGTAGCTTTAACATTACCAGACACCCTAAGGATAGGTAAGGCAGCACTAGTAGTCTGTCCTCCTCCGGAGCTTTCAACGATCTTCTAAATGAACTGGAGGTGATCGAAATCATTTTGAACCAAAGAAAGTACACATGGTCGAATTTTAGAGCACTTCCAAGCTTGGCCGGACTTGACAGAAGCTTCATCAACCTACAATGGCATTCTCGTTTTTTCCTCACTAACTGCTTCACTCTAGCAAGAACAATATCCGACCATATGCCACTCAAGATTTCCTGCTCTCTTCCTGACTTTCCTTCCATTGGCAGAATCAAGATTTTTTGTTTTGAGAATCTATGGTATTGTTACCCTGACCTTGAGGATATTATCAGATCTGCTTGGACCGAAAGCACTCATGCCTGTAACCCTTGTGCTGGCTTCATCCTCAAGTTTCGACGGTTTAGAAAAATTCTTTATCATTGGAGTAGGGTTGTTGTAGGCAATATTCTCATTAAGAAAAATGAGTTAACCTACAAAATAGAAGAACTTGACATACTCAAAGAAGAATGTGGGCTATTGACATACTCAAAGAAGAAGAAGAATGTAGGCTATCTTCTGATGAAAGACTTTAGTGTACCCTTTCAAAACTCAAACTTGAAGATATCTCTGTCCAAAAAGAGTCTTATTCGAGACAAAGATCACGAGACGAATGGATTAAAGATGGTAACCAAAACACTAAATACTTTCACATTGTTGCCAGCAATCGATGTAGGAAAAATCATATCTAGGAGAATTTTGTGAATGGAATTCACACTTCAAACCCCATCGAGCTACAGCATGCCTTCTTCTCATACTATTCCTCCCTCCTTGGCTTTCTTGATTTAGAGAATGATTTACACTGGGAACACCTTTTCCCTAAGGGACAACCTGACCTATCAAGTATGGAAGCCAAATTCTCTGAGGAGGAAGTTCACAATGCCATCTTCTCTTTGGCTGTGGATAAAGCTCCAAGCCTGAAAGGGTTCACTATTTCCTTCTATCAAAAATATAGGAACCTTTTCTAAGACGATTTCATGAAAATTTTTAAAGCTCTTCACTTGGGGACTGTTGACCCATCAAGACTAAACTACACCTACATCTCTTTTATTCCTAAGAAAGCCGGCTTTCCATTGGTTAAGGATTTCAAGCCGATTAGCCTTGAAAATGGCATCATCAAGATTATCTCCAAAATACTTTCATTAAGGCTTAATAATGTTATTGACAAGCTGGTGGCCTCCACATAGTTTGCTTTCATCTCAAGGAGAAGTATCTTCGACAACTATATTTCAACATCTAAACTATTCAATTTCTTCAGAAACACCAATGAATAAGGAATCATGTTTAAAATCAACTTTGAAAAAGCTTTTGGTAGTGTCTCTTGGGGAACCTTATTCAAATTGCTTCACAAATGAGGCTTTGGTTCTATTGTTGGGGATAAATCCTGCTTCCAGCGAAGCCCAGTCTGATGCTTAGCTTAATGCAATCGGTAATCACGGAAGAGCTTCGATCGAAAATTTTCCTCCAGCAGCCAAAACTTAGTCGAACTCCTTCAGCTAGCCGAACTCCTCAGTGGCCGAGCCCCAGCCAAACTTCTCAGTGACCGAGCCCCAGCCGAACTCTTCCATCGATCGAACTCCTCTCGAACTCCCCCAATGGCCGAATTCTTGCCGAACTCCTCCAGGAGCCGGACTCCTTCTAGACTTCTCCTTTGGTCGGATTTCTCTAAGAGCCGGATTCCTCCAAGACATCTCTTTCGATTGAATTTCTACAAGAGCCGAACTCCTTCTGGACTCCTCCTTCAGTCGGATTTCTACAGGAGCCGAACTCCTTCCATATTTCTCCTGTAGTCGGATTTCTACAAGAACCAGATTTCTACTGAACTTCTTCTTCAGTCGGATTCCTTCAGGAGCCAAACTCCTTTCGGACTTCTCCTACAGTCGGATTTCTATAGGAGCCGGACTCCTACCGGACTTCTCCTTCAGTCGGATTCCTCTAGGAGTTGAACTTCTTCCGAACTTCTCCTTCAGTTGGATTTCTCTAGGAGCCGAACTCCTTCCAGACTTCTCCTATAATTGAATTTCTATAGGAGCTGAACTTCTACCGTACTTCTTCTTCAGTCGAATTTTTCTAAGAGCCAAAATTCTTTCGAATTTCTCCTGCAGTCAGATTTCTACAGGAGCCAAACTCCTACCGGACTTCTTCTTTAGTCGAATTTCTTCAGAAGCCGAGTTTCTTTCGGACTTCTCTTCAGTCGAATTTCTATAGGAGTCGAACTTCTCTTTTAGTTGGATTTTAGATTTCTACAGGAGCTGAACTCCTTCCGAATTCCTTCTTCATCGGATTTCTACTGGAGCTGAACTCCTTCTAAATTTTTCTTTAATCGAATTTCTATAGGAGCCGAATTTTTTTTGGATTTCTTCTTCAGTCGAATTCCTTCAGGAGCTGAACTCCTCCCAGACCTCGCCTTCAGTCGAATTTTTTCTTTAGCCATATCCCCTTTAGAAGTTCGAACTTCTCTGAAATGGATATATGTCAAAGTTCTTCACTAACCAATGCCTGCTTTCTTCAAACTACGGTCATTAAATCTCGACGAACGATCGCTATCAGTCTAACGATGCTTCTCTCTCTGTAGCAAATTCCACATGACCCCAAGCAGTCAGCTATCGAATAATATGGCTATCACTATCAACCTGACGATATCTTCCTCTCCGTACGAAATTTCATGCGATTTTGAGCAGTCCACTATCGGACGGTATGACCATCACTATCAATCAAGCTCCATCTAAAAAAAGGGATCCTCCATATACGTTTTCTTTAAGCTCTCTTCTCCTTTCCAAAATTTTGTCGAACTCTTTTTCGAGCACTCCATTTCTGTTGATCAGAATAGCTGACTTGATCGTCGGAGGATCCTACCAGAGCCACAACCACCGACTTTAGATGGAACTTTATTTTGCAGATCACTGACGGCAATCTCATCTTCCTCGACTCTAGTTCGATCCGATGTCAATCAGATTCTGCACCAATAAGATTGACGCTAGAAGAAGGATCTTTATTTCTGAGGTAACCTTATTCTTAAAGGAGTGCTCAGTCGACCTTGCCAACCTTCTTTTCTAAGGTCCATCTCCATCGTCTTCCTCAATCCCAAGAAATACTTCCAAAGAAGATGATTATCAGAAGATCTATCACTTCTACCACCAGATCCGTTCGTTCTGACTCCGACGTCGGTGCTTCAACCTCCTCCTCCATCGATGGCCACAGTAGATCCTGAGCAACTTAACCTACTGATGCAGTGGATTCAAAATCTCACTAAAATGGTGCAAGTCATACGGCAGCCCTCGATGGTGATTTCATCAGAAAATTTATCATCAAGATGTCAGAAACCAATCTTAAGAAAGAGCACTTGGGCTAGCATACCCGTCACCCCTAGGAAGAAAAAATATAGAGCAAAGAATTCTTGTTTAGATCATGATTCTTCTCTGAAAGAAATCTTTCCCATCTAAGTTGGAAGCTTTCCAAGATTTGCGATCGAGATGACATCCTCGATCAAAAACTATGGGAGATTGATCGACGGATTGAGAAGCTCGGTCACGCTCATGGATTTTCTTCGAGCGCAAGTGAGTCCGAACTTCTAATCGAGCTCGTCGTCAAAGAAGCTCCGATAAAAGGGCATGAAGTTCTTCCCTCAGGAGGTTTTACAGGAGGGTCGAATGAAGCTCGACCATGCTCACGGATCCCTCCTTCGAGCTCAAGCGAGTTCGAATTTCTCTGCAAGCTCGTCATCAAAGAAGCCTTGATAAAAGGGCATGAAGTTCTCCCCCCAGGAGGTTTCATAGAAGGATCGAATGAAGCTCGACCATGCTTATAGACTCCCTCCGAGTGCAAGCGAGTCCGAACTCCTAATCGAGCTTATCGTCAAGGAAGCTCCGATAAAAGGGCATGAAGTTTTTCTCCCAAGAGGTTTCACAGGAGGGCCGAATGAAGCTCGACCATGCTCATGGACTTCCTCCAAGTGCAAGCAAGTCTAAACTCCTAATCGAGTTTGTCGTCAAGGAAGCCTCGATAAAAGGACATGAAGTTCTTCTCCTAGGAGATTTCACAGGAGGGCCGAATGAAGCTAGATCTGCTCACGGCCCCCCTCCAAGCACAAGCGAGCCCAAATTCCTCCACGAGCTCATCATCAAAGAAGCTCCGATAAAAGGACACAAAGTTCTCCCCTCAAAAGATTTCACAGAAGGGCCGAATAAAGCTTGGTCATGCTCACAGACTTCCTCCAAGTGCAAGCGAGCCCGAACTTCTAATCGAGCTCATCGTCAAGGAAGCTTCAACAAAAGGGCATGAAGTTCTCCCCCTAGGAGGTTTCATAAGAGGACCGAATGAAGTTTGGCCATGCTCACGGACTCCTCCCGAGCGCAAGCGAGCCCGAACTCCTCCTCAAACTCGTCGTCAAGGAAGCCCCGATGGAAGGGCATGAAGAAGTTTCTCCCAGAAGGTTTCATAACTACGCCCCCCTCAATGCTCTACAAATGCAGACCTGAAGTAAGAGAAGATCAACTAAGGGCACTACCGCAGCTAGAACCATTGGTGATAGAGGAACAATAAGAAGATCGACCGCCTTCCGGCATCATCAATACTATCTCTGAGGAGGGCTTAGTACTTCGATGAGTTACCATCTCTCAACCTCAGAGTTAGGAAAAGCTTACCCCAAATTGGGATGGCCCATAGGAAGGCTGATCAGAAATAGAGGAGGTCGTCCAGTCCGAAACTTAACGTCTGAAGAAGTTTGGAGGAGCAACGCTCCTACGATCTTGAAATCTAGAGAATCTGAGAATGTACTGTCGGTAACTTTTCTTCAATAAAACTCCTTCATTTCAACATTATTGTTTGATGCAAAAACTATATGATGACAGGAAAGAAGCAATCAAGAGTGACCATGTTAGGAACAGGAGGAGAATCTCATCCTAACATGAGCAGGTCGAAGGCTTCATTCATTTTAGATGAAATGGAGGAAGAGGCCCTGACAACGGTCTTTATGTGCCCCCACAGTCTGTTAAGAACAGGAGGAGAACCTCATCCTAACGTAAGCAA
Organism: Cocos nucifera; assembly: GCA_006176705.1. Taxonomy (NCBI): domain Eukaryota; kingdom Viridiplantae; phylum Streptophyta; class Magnoliopsida; order Arecales; family Arecaceae; genus Cocos; species Cocos nucifera. The sequence continues at coordinate 151,166 of QRFJ01004256.1, read as the reverse complement.
AGTCGAAGGCCTCGTTTATTATAGACGAGATGGAGGGAGAGGTCCTGACAACGATCCTTATGTACCCCCATAATCTATTAGAAATAGGAGGAAAATCTCGTTCTAACGTGAGCAAAGTCAAAGGCCTTATTCATTTTAGATGAGATGGAGGGAGAGGCCCTGATAATGGCCCTTATGTGCTCCCATAATCCGTTAGAAATAGGAGGAGAACCTCATCCTAACATGAGCAAATTTTAGATGAGATGGGGGGAGAGGCTCTGACAACGACCCTTATGTGCCCCCACAGTCCGTTAGGAATAAGAGGAGAACCTCGTCCTAACATGAGCAAAGTCAAAGGCCTCGTCCATTTTAGACGAGATGGAAGGAGAGGCCCTGATAATAGTTCTTATGTGCCCCCACAGTTTGTTAGGAACAGGAGGAGAATCTCGTCCTAATGTGAGCAAAGTTGAAGACCTCGTTCATTTTAGATGAGATGGGGGAGAGGCCTTGACAACGATTTTTATGTGCCCCCACAGCCCATTAGGAACAGAAGGAGAATCTCATCCTAACGTGAGCAAGATCGAAGATCTCGTTCATTTTAGATAAGATGAGATGAGAGGCTCCGACAATGATTCTATTATGCCCAATAATGTCAACAGAAGATAAGATCTCCTTCAACCTCGGCTGAAGATAAGATCTCTTCCGAGCTTCAAAGTCTACATCAATAGGAGATAAGATCTTCTTCAATCTCGGCTAGAGATAAGATCTCCCCCAAGCTTCAAAGCCTACGTCAATAGGAGATAAGATCTTTCTCAACCTCGACTGGAGATAAGATCTTCTCCGAGCTTCTACGTCAATAGAAGATAAGATCTTCTTTAACCTCGGCTGGAGATAAGATCTCTCTCAAGCTTCAAAACTTGCATCAATAGGAGATAATATCTCCTTCAATCTCGATTGAAGATAAGATCTCCTCCGAGCTTCTACGTCAATAGAAGATAAGATCTCCTTCAACTTTGGCTAAAGATAAGATCTCTTCCGAGTTCTAAAGTCTACGACAACAGGAGATAAGATCTTCTTTAACCTCGACTAAAGATAAGATCTCTTTCGAGCTCCAAAGTTTACGTCAACAGAAGATAAGATCTCCTTCAACCTCGACTAGAGATAAGATCTCTTTCGAGCTTCAAAGTCTACGTCAATAGTGTTAGATATATGTACCCTAGAAGCCAGAATTGGCTGACACTTATAATACACTTCTAGGGGTAAAATTATAATTTTGACTATAATCAATAAAATGGGTTATTTTCTATCACATATGTGTATTTAGTATCTATGATACATCCTTTGAGTTAATAATAATGATAATTCATATTTTTAAGAGTTAAAAATTTAAGACATGAATAATCATTATTAACTCATAAAATACTTCCGACCATAGGATCATCACAAGGATGGTGATTAATCCAAAAGGTTAGTGTACAATCGCTTCTCTTTAGTAGATGAGTCTTGAGTCTACGGTGTGGAGACATCGAAGCGAGAGTACAGATACTCGTTAGAGAATGAGGGCACTGAGCGTGACCACCTCGAGTAGTCATTAGGAAGTCTACCTTCTCGTCAATGACTGACTCGATGCTGCAGTGGTGTGTCTGGTTCTTTGACCTGAGGTGCATCGGCAGTTCACCTTGAGGGTGTTATAGTTTGACTACACCATTAACTCGGTCTCCTAGCCATATCAAAACCTGAGGTGTATGTTGGCTATAGCATGTTCATTGTAGGAACTGGATTGCATCAAGATGGAATCTATCTACCTCGGTGGTAGAGGAGCAGCCCTATGATGATCATGAGAATCAAGTCCAGAAGCCCATGGCCATGGTAGAGTGAAATAATAGAAAGAGTTTCTATTTAGATTTTCACATTGGACTCGAATCGAATGATTACATCATATGACAGAAACTAGGGTTTGACGAGTTCACCTTAACCCTAATCTGATCGGGGCTCAAGATAGAAGAACTTAATCACACAGGTAGCTGCACCAAGAGGTTCGCATTCAGCTCTGATGGGTTGCCACCATATACTGCTAGGTGTCACTGGTGGGATTTGGGAGCAATTAGAATGATTTAGATGATCGATCATTCTAGCTGTTCGAATCAGAAGAGTTCTGATCCATCGAAAGGAGTTTCGATGATGTCGATGATAGAGATCATGACATATCCCATTACCATACAGAACTGAACCTAACTGGTCATCACACAAACAAGGGTTTGAATCTGGTGATCATCAATTGAACTGATCTAGTTCAATTGATCTGAATGAGATTCAATTAGGTTCAAGAAAATCGTGCTAGCACTCGATTGAACCTAACGTTCTTCTTTTACTATCATAAATAAGTTGTCCTGACTGAGCCAAAAAGAGTTTGTGCTCAATCAAAGGCCTTCACTTGGTCTGACTGGAGGCTTGTCCAGATCAGAAAAGGGTTGTCTTATTTTGTAAAAACAATACCTACCATTTTTGGATCACCTGCCATTTCTGTTCTTTGACTTTGGTCAAAAGTCTGACCTTTGACTGGTCAAATGTTGACCATTGATACTTTGACTTTCTGACCACATGTCATGCACCTATTGGAGAGCTGGTGGGGGGCTTGTCCCCCTGCCAGAAAACCTGGCAAGGAGGAGGGCGCACGCCAAGGGTGGCGTGCAGCCCAAGCAGGAGGCGCCTAGGAGTCCCTGTTGGACAAGGGACTCCACTCTCCTTTTTGGATTCCAATAGAGTCTCCTACTAAGAACCAACTTTGATTGATCTTAGGCACCATCTAAGGATGAATCCAAGGGACTCTATTTCCATCAATCAGATTTAGATCTGATTTCATAAAGAGTTGTGATTGGTTAGGAAGAAGAGGAGTTGGATCACGCATAGTCTATAAATAAGATCCTGCACCCAACTCAAAAAGTAGATGAAAAAATTTCTACGCCCAAGGGTTGCCTCTCTCCTCCTCCTCCACACCAAGTCCATCTTCTCCCTCTCCTCTCCACACCTAAAGTAGTTTGGAATTTCAATTGGTGCGATCCAGACGAGAGAAAGGCGACAGAAAGCTAGAAAGCTATGCTGCTGCAAAGGACAACTGCTGATCTTCGAAAGGTATTTTGAAGATCCTCCAAATCAGATTTAGATTTGATTTTTGAAGACGTGATAAAGAAGAAGAAGATCTCCAGATCCAGCCTGAGTAGATATCGATAGAGATCAGACACTTGCATGGCTAGATTCAGAACCTTCCCCTACTTATAGGATCATCAATGGGTAATAGGATTATCCTATATCAAGGTAAATTAAATTAAATTTAATTTAACTATATTTTATTTTAATTATTAAAATAACAAAAATTAGATCTAAAATATTTTTGATCTGATTTGGATCAAGAAAATTTTTTTTGAAACATATCTCTTGATTCAATCAGATCTGAACGAACCTGGTTCGAAAAATCAGAATTTTCCTTCAATTGATATCAGAGCCAAGGTTTTAAAGTATTTAGATCTGATTTTAAATTTACTCTAATTAAAAAATAAGTGATTTCAGATGTCATATGAGATGTGATCAGATTTAAAATCAAAAAAATTAAAATTAAATAATTTAGATCTAAGATTAGAAAATATGCATGACTAGTTCTAAAATAGAATAGTTCTATAGAATAGTCTTGCATGTTTATAATTTAATTTGATTAAATTATATTTTAGATCTATTTATTTATTATTTTTTGATATTATAATTATTATAATAATATCTAAAAAATAGTAAATAAAAAATTATTTAATTTTAACATCATATGAGATATGATTGATGCATGTCTAGACTAGTTGTAGAATAGTTCTACATAGTTGTCTAGATTAGAGTTTATTTTGATAAGATCAATTTAAATCTAATTTTTTAGATTATTATGAGATAATTTAGATCTAAAAATATGCATGATTCGATATATGAGATGTATGCAAAATATGCCATGATTAGATCTAATTTGTATATGAGATATATGATATAGATCTAAAACTATTTTGTAGTGTTACATGTTCTTGATTAAGACGTTCCTCTTAACCGTCCGATCATAAGAATGAAGAAGGGTTTAAAGGCCCTCTCCATCTGATGGGGTGTTCTTATGATGTGTAGGGGTGCTGCGCGTTCGTCCTTAATCAAAAATTCAAAACTTACTTTCTACAAAATCCTAGATCCTGAAACCTAGGATTTATTGTGCATATTTTATTTATGAACCCTACTTAATTAAAAATTAAGATTATGAAATATTAATTAGGTCTAAAATTGAGAATTTCAGATCTAAGACATATTCATAATACTGGGTTCGGGCTTGGGTAGCTCAATTAGGTCTAAGCGGTTGATCAAACTGAATCAAGAGTTGGTTAGATGGGATCAATAATGCTTAAATTGACCAGCCTAATAAGATTAAGTCTGGATCAAGATCGAGTCACGATCAAGCAAGACATAATTAGGCTCAGAGGTTAGAGTTTGGATTGTAGGCTAACCCAATTGATTCTGACTCAACAATTTAGTATCTAAGATAAGTTTGGCACATACGATCGACTGATTTTTAATTGAAAGCTACTCGACCTGAATGCGTTCTTGTATGAGTTAATGGCATATCCCTTCCATCGGTCTCACTTATCTGGCCATATCTATTGACTCAGTTCTGATCTTAAATTGGAGGAGCTTGAAGTTCGGCAAAATGGATTTCTGCATGATTTGTATAGTAAATGGTGGGTTGGTACACAAACCATCATTTCGGGCCAAGATCGAGTTATGGAGCTCTTCAATATGGTTATTCATTTCTTGCAACTTCTGATCGGGATCATTGTTCTGATTGAGATCATTGTGTTAGATGTGTACCCTAGAAGCCAAATTGGCTAAATACTTATAATATACTTCTAAGAATAATTTTATAATTTTTAACTATAAATTAATAAAAAAATTATTTTCTATCATAGTGTGTATTTAAAATATCTGTGATACATCCTTTGAGTTAATGATAATAACAGTTCATATTTTAAAGAGTTGAAAATTTAAGACATGAATTCTTATAATTAACTTATAAAATGCTTCCGACCGTAGGATCATCATAAAGATGGTGATCGATCTAAAAAATTGATGTATGATCACTTTCTTAGGATAAATGTGTCTTCAATCTATAGTGTGGAGATACCAAAGTGAGAGATAGGTACTCTTTAGAGAATGAGGGCACTGAGCGTGACCACCTCGAGTAGTTATAAGAAAGTCTACCTTCTTATCGATGACTGGCTCGATACTGCAGTGGTGTGTCTGGTTCTTTGATCTGAGGTATATCGACAGTTCATCTTGAGGGTGTTATAGTTTGACTACACCATAATTCAATCTTCTAGCCATTTAAAATTCTGAGGTATATGTTGACTATAGCATGTTTATTATAGAAATTGAATTGTACCAATAGAAAATCTATCTACCTCGATAGATGAGGAGTAGTCCTATGATAATCATGAGATTGAGTTCTTAAGCCCATAGCTATAGTAGAGTAAAGATGATAGAAAGAGTTTCTATTAGGATTTCTTATTGGACTAAAATTGAATAATTAATTCATATGATAGATGTTGGGTTTGATGAGTTTATCTTAACCCTAATCCTGTCAGGGCTCAAGATAGAAGAACCCAATCACACAGATAACTATACTGAGAGATTCGCTTTCAATTCTGATGGATTGCCATCATATACTACTAGGTATCACTGATAGATTTTTAGAGCAATTAGAATGATTTTGATGATCGATCATGCTAATTGTATGAATCAGAAAAGTTCTGATCCATCGAAAGATATTTCGATGATGTCGATGATAGAAATCGCGACATATCTCATTACCATACATAACTAAATCTAACTAGATCACACAAACAAGGGTTTGAGTCTAGATGTCATCAATTGAGCTAGCCCAATTTGATTGATTTAGATTAGATCCAATCAGATTCAAGATAATCGTGCTAGCACATGATTGAGCATGACTTTCTCCTTTTTGTAATCTTTCTGATTTATCATAATCGAGTCAAATTTGATTTGAGTTATTCATGTATTTTGGATGAGTTTATTTTTATCTGACTGAAATCTATCTAGGTCAGATTAATTATAGAAATTAAATATATTTATAGTATAATTGGACTAGGGTCAAAAGTTGACCTAATTGAGAGAATTGAGGATCACTTGATCAGAGGCTTTTAGAAAATTCTTTGAAAATTATTTTGCTCTAATTTTTGGATATGTGATTGGGCTTGAGTCATACTTTGGGTCAGCTAAATTTCATGATTTTTTTGTGGTGCCTAGTTTGGGTTTCTAATAGAGTTTGATTTGGATCAAACTCTTGAAGGGAGGAGTCCCATGCCCATGGACTCCTCCTTTTCCTTTCTTCTCGCCAACTTGGGAGGAGTTTTGGGTGACCAAACCTGATAAAGATCAGGTTGGAAACATGGGCTATCAGATTGGAGTCCTAGGTAATCAAGCAAATAAGTTGCTTGATCACTTAGGAGTCTAGATGGCGCAAGGTACTTGTATAAAAACTCATACACATAAGGCCTTTTAGAAGAATTATGATTGCCATGTCCATATGCTACCGCCCCTTCCATCTTCCATGCCCCATCTAATCCTCTCTTTCTTCTTATTCTACATGCCACAAGTTAGGCATAAATTAGAGAAGAAGATCCAGTTAAATTTGTGAAGAGTTCAGCATCTACGCGACGGTGTTCGTGAGACAGACAAGCTACCTTCAGAAGTTATTTTGAAGGTTCTTCATATCAGATTCAAATTTGATCTTTGGAGAAAAGATTCATGAGGAGAGGATATTTAGATCTTATCTAAATGGATACCAGTAGAGGCCAGGCACATGCGTGGCTCCTTTTAGAACCTCAGAAAAGATCAGGATCATCACAGAATAATCAAATTACCCAAACAAGAGAAGAAATTAAATCTAATTTAATTTTATTTTAATTTTTAATATTAGATCATCATAATCAGATCTAAGAATTCTTAGATTTGATTAGATTATTTAAAAATTTTTAAAAAAATCCATCCTATATCTAATCAGATCTGCATGATCCTACGGTGGAAAATGAGATTTTTCTTCAAATGCTATCAGAGTTGCGTTTGCAGTTCTTCAGATCTATTTTAGATCTAATTTAATTTTAATTTATAATTTAATATTAAATAATTTTAAATATCACATTAGATGTGATTAGATCTAAAATTAAAAAATTAAAATTAAATAATTTAGATCTACAATGTATGAGATGCATGACTAGACTAGATATAGAATAGTTCTATGTGTAGTCTAGTATAATCATATTTTTAATTTGATTAAAAATAATTTTAGATCTATTTAATTTTTATTTTTTTGATATTATAATTATTATAACTAGATCTAAAAAGTAAAAAATAGATTTTTAATTTATTCATATGAGATATGAAAGATGCATGCTTAGACTAGTTATAATAGTTCTGTAAAATATCTAGAATAATTTTATTTTGATGTGATCAAATTCAAATTCTATTTTTTAGATATTATATATGATATATTATATCTAAAAGTATGCATGTTTAATTAAGTTATGATACATGAGATGTATGTAAAATATGTATAAGTTAGATCATTAATTGTATATGTGATATATGATTTAAATCTTTCTAGTTTTGTAGTAAAAATTATATTTCTGATTAAGACATTCTCCTTGGCCGTCTGATCATAAGAACAAAGTAGAGTTTAAAGATCCTCTCCTTTCATTCGATGTGGTGTTCTTATGATGTGTAGGGGTGCTGCGCATTCGTCCTTAATAAAAAATTAGAACTTATTTTTCTGTAAAATCCTAGAATTTTATTACATATTTTATTCATGAATCCAAAATTTAATTAAAAATTAAGATTATAAAATTAATTAGATTTAAAAATTATGAATTTTTAGATCTAAGATATATTTATAAAATTAGATTTGGGCTTGGGTAACTCAATTAGGTCTAGCGGTTGATCAAACCAAATCAAGAGTTAGTTAGGTAGGATAAAAAAAAGCTTAGATTTGATTAGCCTAATAGGATTATGTCTGGATCAAGATCGAATCATATTAAGATGTAACTTAATCAAGTCAAGACTTAATTTAGCTTCGTGGTTCGAGCCTGGATTGTAAGCTAACCTAATTGGTTCTGATTCGATAATTTGGTATCTAAGGTAAGTCTGGCAGATATGATCGACTAATTTTTAATTAGAAGCTACTTGATCTGAATGCATTCTTATTGAGTTAATAGCATATTCCTTCCACCGATCTCACTTACCTGGCCATTTGTGTCGATCCAGTTCTGATTTGAGATAGCTAACAATTCGAGTCAATCCATATCACTAGATTAGTCATAATTGTTATGACTAAGTCAAGTCAAGTTTAAAGAGACTTAAATTAAATCTTTCTTAGAAAATATTAAGTCTAAGGTCTTCCACCATTGTAGATGTGCGGGCCCTTTTCGGGTTGATTGTTCTCGGCTGGATACAGTGGCTCAGTTGCACCGAAAAGATGCAACCATGTCTATTAGGCATTGGATGCTATGGGCTGGAGGATGAGTTGGGCTCAATATTTTGGATACGGTGAGAGACTCAATTAGGAATCCAGTCTGTGCAAATGGTGGGTCTGACTTAACTAAGGAAGTGGATCAATATTTCGGATACGGTGAGATTCATGAATTAGAGACCAAGTTTGGGTGCACCATGATTAGAGAATCATTGAACAAGAGTTGTTCACTCATTGGCTAACCCATCATCAATAACTGTTAGGTGAGGTGATGAGTCAGTTGGTGAGACCGCACCATCCACTAGAAATCATTAATTATGGAGATTTTTGCATCTCTACAGAGGGAGTGTAGGGATCCGAGAAAATAGTGGGAGCTAATTTATTTAAAAATAAAATTTCCTAAATAAATTGGATTCAAGTCAAAATTATAAAGTATCTAACTAGAAACTTTGACTCTCTACAGAAAAATGTCTGCATCCAACCCACTAGCACGTATCTTGGACACCCATAGACTGATCGGACCCAATTACAAGGATTGGCTCCAAAACTTTAAAATTATTTTGGATTCTGAGAAGTTAACTCATATGTTGGACCAGGACCCTCCCACCTTACCAGCCCGTCCATCCACTGAACAGAGAGCGTCTCTTGAAAAATGGATGGATGAAGATAATAAGGCCAGATATTACATGTTGGGCTCGATGTCTGATGAGCTCCAGCGCCAACATGAAGATATCGGGACTGCTCGCCAAATGTTGGCTCACCTGCAGGAGATGTTTGGTGAACAGAGTCGCGCAGCCAAATATCAAGTCACGTAAATGACTTTTTAAGGCTAAGATGCGTGATGGGCAGTCAGTCCAAGATCACTGTCTGATGATGATCAAGGAACTTGGAAGAGCTTGAGAAGCTCGGTGTGAAGTTAGACTTGGATCTGCAGAATGATATTAATTCTGCAATCCTTGACTGATGCATATGGGCAATTCATCATGAATTACCATATGCATAAACTTCAAAATTCCTTTGGCCGAACTTAATGAATATGCTGGTTACCGCTGAGCTTTCTATGAAAGGTTCTAAAGGCTCAGTTCTTGCTATGGAATGGACTTCTTCCAAAGAGAAAGTCTTTTGGAAAGAAAAAGAAGTCTGTGAAAAAGCAGAAGGATGGAAGGTGGGTCAAAGAAGAAGAAGGCAGAGCTAGAGAAGAAGGCCGATTGACAAAAAAAAGTATTTTCATTGCAACAGCGACGGCCATTGGAAGCGGAACTGCCCTACTTACCTGGCCACCCTGAAGAACAAGAAGGAAGGCAGTCCTTCTGGAGGTATGCTCGTTATTGAGTCTAACCTTACGATTTCTTCTGCATCCAGTTGGGTGCTTGACTCTGGTTCTAGTGCTCATTCTGTGCACTTTCATGCAGGGTCTTGAGGATAGCAGGAGGCTGAGGGATGGAGACATGATCCTACGTGTCAGAAATGGAGCAAGAGTTGCTGCAGTGGCCGTGGGAAACATACCCTCTTCGATTACCATCTGGTTTAGACTTAGTTTTGAAAGACTGTTATTATGTGCCTGCAGCTAGCAGGAAATTTGATTTCTATTTCATGCTTAGCACAAGAAGGCTATGTGATTAGTTTTCTTAAGGACCATTGTAACATTCTTTATGAAAGAAATAAAATTGCAAATGGTTTTCTTATTAATGGTCTTTATCAGCTACATATTGATGTACCTATTTTTAACTATCGAGCAAAATGTGAATGCCATAAACAAATGACCTAGGGATAGTCCAAATGATAGATATCTATGGCACCTGAGATTAGGTCATATAGCAGAAGATAGGATTAACAAATTGGAGAAAAATGGGCTATTGAGTCCATTGACTTTTGAGTCATATCCAACTTGTGAATCTTGTCTTCAAGGCAAAATGACTAAACTCCCTTTTGTTAGGACATGGGGAGAGGGCCACAGATCTCCTTGCCCTAGTACATACTGATGTGTGCGGCCCATTTGATGTGCCGGCTAGAGGCAATTTTGTCTACTTCATTACCTTTACCGATGATCTGTCTAGGTATGGGTATGTGTATCTTATGAGACACAAGTCTGAAGCTTTTGAAAAGTTCAAAGAATTCAGACATGAAGTAGAAAAATAAACTAGAAAAACCCATTAAGGATTCTTCGATCAGATCGAGGAGGTGAATACCTTAGCCGAAAATTCCTAGACTATCTTAAGGAAAATGGCATAGTCTCTCAATGGACTCCACCAGGAACACCTCAACTCAACGGGGTTTCAGAATGGAGAAATCGGACTCCTATTGGATATGGTTCGATCCATGATGAGCTTCACAGACCTTCCTGATTTTCTTTGGGGACATTCATTGTTAACTTCAATATATCTACTGAATAGGGTTCCCTCTAAAACCGTTCCTACCACACCGTATGAGATATGGCATGGTAAGAAACCAAGTCTGAGTCATCTCAGAATTTGGGGTTGTCCGGCTCATGTCAAAAGACAACAAGCGGACAAGTTAGAGTTTAGGTCCTTTAGAGCTCGATTCATAGGATATCCTAAAGAGTCATTAGGATACTATTTCTACATTCCAGAAGACCACAATGTGATTGTGAGTCGACATGCCATCTTTCTTGAAAAATAGTTTATTCAAGATAGCGGCATTGGAAAGCAGATTAAGCTTGATGAGAAAGTCTCACAAGTACAACGAGCTAAGGACCAATTGGAACCAAATCAGGTTGAGCCAATAAGAACACTACCTCCTCCACCTCGTAGATCGAAAAGAGTTTTCCGTCCCCCTGAAAGATACTTAGGTATTATTTCAGAGGAAGTAGAGAAAATGTTCCTCATAGGTAATGGTGCTCATGGTGATGATCCCAAAACCTACAACGAGGCGATATCAGATATCGACTCCGAGAAATGGCTTAGAGGCAATGAAGTCAGAAATTGACTCGATGCACTCAAACCAAGTCTGGACCTTGGTAGATCCACCAGAAGGTATAGTACCTATTGGGTGTAAATGGATCTTCAAGAGAAAGATTGGTGCAGATGGGAAATGTGGAGACATTCAAGGCTAGACTTAGTGGCAAAAGGTTATAGTCAACGCATGAAGGCATTGACTATCAGGATACCTTTTTCCGTTAGCTATGCTAAAATCCATCCGCACATTGCTTGTTGTTGCAGCCTATTTTGATTATGAAATATGGCAAATGGACGTGAAAACGGCATTCTTAAATGGATATCTTGAGGAAGATATCTATATGGAACAGCCGCTAGGTTTCACATCCAGTGATAGTGATACTGATCACAAGGTTTGCAAGCTGCAAAGGTCCATATATGGACTTAAGCAAGCATCTCGGAGCTGGAACACTCATTTCAATGATGTGATCAAAATGTTTGGTTTCATCAAAAATGAAGAGGAACCATGTGTTTTCAAAAAGGTCAGTGGGAGCGCTGTTGTCTTCCTCGTATTGTACGTGGATGACATCCTCCTTATTGGGAATGATATTCCCATGTTGACATCAGTCAAAATGTGGTTGTCCAAGGAATTCTCCATGAAAGACCTAGGTGAAGCATCCTTTATTCTAGGAATTAAGGTCTATAGGGATAGACCGAATAGGATGCTAGGACTTTCACAGAAGATGTACATAGAGGAAGTACTAAAGAGGTTTAGTATGGAAAAACTCTAAGAGGGGATTAATACCCTTCAGACATGGTATTCATCTTTCCAAGAAGATGTGCCCCTAGCACACCTGAGGAAATAGAACGCATGAGCAAGATCCCTTATGCTTCTGCAATAGGGAGCCTCATGTATGCCATGCTATGTACACGACCTGATATAGCCCATGCTGTGAGTGTCACAAGCAGATATCAGTCAAATCCAGGTGAAGAACACTGGACTTCTGTGAAATGTATCCTTAAGTACTTGAGAAGAACTAAGGATATGATGTTGGTCTTTGGTAATGGAGAACTCCAAGTCCAGGGATACACAGACTCGGATTTCATGTCCGATATAGATGATCGAAAGTCGACATCTGGAAAGTCTGTTTGTGTGCAATGGTGGAGCTGTCAGCTGGAAGAGTTCCAAGCAAGATGGTGATAGCAGATTCCACCATGGAAGCAGAATATATCGCTGCATCAGAGGCTGCAAAGGAAGCATTCTGGTACAAGAAGTTTGCCAGAAATTCGGAGTAATGCCATCAGATGCCATTCCTCTATACTGCGACAATAATGGTGCCATAGCCCTTGCTAAGGAGCCGAGGTCTCACCAAAAATCCAAGCACATTGAGCGGCGATATCACCTCATCCATGATTACCTCGAGAAAGGTTACGTCGAGGTCAAGAGAGTCAACTCCACAGATAATGTGGCAGACCCACTTACAAAGCCGTTGGGCCAGCAGAAGATCGAAGCCCACCTTGAGAAGATGGGACTTAGACTTGTAGCCAATTGGCTTTAGGACAAGTGGGAGATTGTTAGATATATGTGCCCTAGAAGCCAGAATTGGCTGACACTTGTAATACACTTCTAGGGGCAAAATTATAATTTTGACTATAAATTAATAAAAAAAATGGGTTATTTTCTATCACATATGTGTATTTAGTGTCTGTGATACATCCTTTGAGTTAATGGTAATGATAATTCATATTTTCAAGAGTTGAAAATTTAAGACATGAATAATCATTATTAACTCATAAAATGCTCCTCGACCATAGGATCATCACGAGGATGGTGATTGATCCGGAAGGTTGGTGTACGATCGCTTCTCTTTAGTAGATGAGTCTTGAGTCTACGGTGTGGAGACACCGGAGCGAGAGTACAGGTACTCGTTAGAGAACGAGGGCACTGAGCGTGACCACCTCGAGTAGTCATTAGGAAGTCTACCTTCTCGTCATGGATGACTGACTCGATGCTGCAGTAGTGTGTCTGGTTCTTTGACCTGAGGTGCATCGGCAGTTCACCTTGAGGGTGTTATAGTTTGACTACACCATTACTCGGTCTCCTAGCCATATGGAACCCTGAGGTGTATGTTGGCTATAGCATGTTCATTGTAGGAACTGGATTGCATCAAGATGGAATCTATCTACCTCGGTGGTAGAGGAGCAGCCCTATGATGATCATGAGAATCAAGTTCCATGGCCATGGTAGAGTGAAATAATAGAAAGAGTTTCTATTTAGGATTTTCACATTGGACTTCGAATCGAATGATTACATCATATGACAGAGACTAGGGTTTGACGAGTTCACCTTAACCCTAATCTGATCGGGGCTCAAGATAGAAGAACTTAATCACACAGGTAGCTGCACCAAGAGGTTCGCATTCAGCTCTGATGGGTTGCCACCATATACTGCTAGGTGTCACTGGTGGATTTTGGGAGCAATTAGAATGATTTAGATGATCGATCATTCTAGCTGTTCGAATCAGAAGAGTTCTGATCCATCGAAAGGAGTTTCGATGATGTCGATGATAGAGATCATGACATATCTCATTACCATATGGAACTAAATCTAACTGGATTACACAAATAAGGGTTTGAGTTTGGATGTCATCAATTGACCTAGCCTAGTTTAATTGATTTGGATTAGATTCAATCAGGTTCAAGGTAATCATGCTAGCATTGAGCCTGACTTTCTTCTTTTTATAATCTTTCTGATTTATCACAATAGAGCTAAATTTAATTTGAGTCATTCATATATTTTGGATGGATTTATTTTCATCTGACTGAAATCTATCCAGGTTAGATTAATTGTAGAAATTAAATCCATTTATAGTGCAATTGGACTAGCATTAAAAGTTGACCTAATTGAGAGAATTGAGGGTTACCTGATCAGAGGCTTCTAAAAAATTTTCTAAAAATCATTTTGCTCTGATTTTTGGATATGATTGGTTTCGAGTCATACTTTGGGTCAGCCCATTTTCATAATTTTTTGTGGCGCCTAGATTGGTTTTCTAATAGAGTTTGATTTGGATCAAACTCTTGAAGAGAGGAGTCCCATGCGCCATGGACTCCTTGTTATCCTTTCTTCTAATCAAACTCTTGAAGAGAGGAGTCCCATGCGCCATGGACTCCTTGTTATCCTTTCTTCTCGCCAACTTGGGAGGAGTTTTGAGTGACCAAACCTAATAAAGATTAGGTTGGCAACATGGCCTATCAGATTGGTGTCCTAGGTAATCAAGCAAATAAGTTGCTTGATCACTTAGGAGTCTAGATGGCGCAAGGGACTTATATAAAAACACTTACGCATAAGACCTTTTAGAAGAATTCTGATTGCCATGTCCATATGCTACCGCCCCTTCCATCTTCTGTGCCCCTATTGATCCTCTCTTTACCCTTCTTCTACATGCAAAAGTTAGGTACAAATCAGAAAAGAAGATCCAATTAAATTTGTAAAGAGTTCAGTATCTACGCAACGGTATTCGTGTGACGGACAAGCTACCTTCAGAAGTTATTTTGAAAGTTCTTCTGATCAGATTTAGATATGATCTTTGGAGAAAAGATTCACGAGGAGAAGACATCTAGATCCTGCTCGAGTGGATACCGGTAGAGGCCAGACGCGTGCAAAGCTCCTTTCAGAATCTTAGAAAAGATCAGGATCATCACTAGATAATCAGATTATCCAAATAAGGTATAAAATTAAATCTAATTTAATTTTAATTTAATTTTTAATATCAGATCATCATGATCAGATCTAAAAACTCTTAGATTTGATTGGATCATTTAAATTTTTTTAGAAAAATTGGCTCCAGATCTGATCAGATCTGCACGATCCTATGGTAAAAAATGAGATTTTTCTTCACATTATCTCAATCGTGGATCTCAAAGCATGGAGGCTTTATAGGAGGCAGAGACTTCCCAAGAGTCGAATCATGCTCTGAGCAGGGACTCATAGATCTTTGCTTTCTTTTTTTGGGACTTTCTGGTTGGCTTCGTCTGATGGATCTCCCCTACTCTTGACTCTGGTGCTCCGATAATGGTTTCTTAGGAGGTACCGATGCCAAATTTTGTTGCATCACCTGCACAACTTTTGTGAGACTCCTTACCTGCTATACCAATAGGTTGAATTGGTTTGCGTCCACCATCGTCACCTACTGGGAAGGCAGCAGTGTAGGCAACTATGCTGGAACTTGACGATCGATCGATTTTAGAACTAGCCGAGAGTTAGTGGTGATGGATCATCGGGATGATGCTCTTTTGGGTGGTATCTTATTCAACTGGATACTTCTTTTAGAATAAGGATTTAGATGGTCCTTCCTCTAGCACCAATCCTTTTAGTATAGAAATTGGATCATCACCAGAGATGCTGGAGTGGATGTTTGAGATCTCGCTAGTGAGACTTATAAAATAAAATCCTGACCGAAGGTGGGTGGCTCCAGCATGGACCCTCTGATGATCAAGTTAGAAATCTTTCCAATAAGAATGGAATGCTTAAAAGTTAGATAATTAGAAGAAGAAGACATATATGGAGGATTCTATTCATAGATAGAGCTATAATAGATTGATAATGACCGCTATAACTGATTGTTAGTGGACCATTCAGGCCATTCACTACTATAAAAATGGCCTATGATAGCGCATACTATGGTAGTGATTTTCGAAACCACTGTCATAGATCCTATGGCATCAATTTTTGTTAACCGCTGCTATATGTCGGACCTATGGCAGCGGTTACAAAAAATTACTACCATAGGTCGACCTATAGCAGTGGTTCATTGTAACTGCTGCTATAGGTCGGACCTATAGTAGTGGTTGATTAAACCACTGTCATAAGTCAGATCTATAGCAGTGGTTAGTAGGAACCACTGCTATAAGCTTATTTATGGCAGCGATTAATTGTAATCACTACCACATATTTTTTTTAAAATATTATATAATTTTAAAATTTAATGTCCATTTTCACCGTTCATTATCTAAATAATTATCATTAGAGTGTCGTCGCAAAAGGTCACCTCGATCCAATGGCCCTAGCTTCATCAATTAGAAAAATTTGATTTCGATGATCACAAACGATGATGCGATGATCTGATAGATAAAGATGTTCGATGGATCCAAAAATCTACAATGATGATTTCGGTGATGTTTGTAGTATATTATCAAAATTTTACTTCAATCGGATATCGTTATCTTAGTCAATTTAGTATAGATTAGTTTTGGCCATTAAATAATAAACGAGTGATCAAAGGATCAAATGGTATCCAATTATGAGATAATTTTTTTATAAATGATCTTGGCTACTACTTTAATTATTTTTTATGATGGTGAATATAAAATTTAACTCATGAGATGAAGAATGATTTAAAACTATACATCTTCTGATAACCATTCTGAAACTTCACTGGTTGTTATGCTCGTACTTTTGCAATATCTACTTAACATGAACAGTTTATACGAAAATAATTTAAATTTTACTATCATCGCTGTATAAAATAATTAAAATTATAATAAAGATCATTTAACTAAAAAATTATCTCATAATTGGATATCGTTTAACGCTTTGATCGCTTGTTTCTAATTTAACGGTCGAAATTATTCCATACTAAATTAACCATGATAACGATATCCGATTGAAGTGAAACTTTGATAGTATGCTACAAACATCATCAAGATCATCGTTGTAGATTTTTTGGATCCATCGAAGGTCTCCATCTATCAGATCATCGCATCGTCATTCGTGATCGTCGAAATCAAATTTTTCTTATCGATGAAGTTAGGGCCATCGAATCGAGGGAACCTTTTACGGCGATACTCTAATAATAATTATTTAGATAATGAACGATGAAGATGAATATTAAATTTTAAATTATATAATATTTTAAAAAAAATAAAAAAAAATATTTTCAACCTATGACAGCAGTTATAAAAAACCGCTGCTATAGATTTACAGCAGCGATTATAGAACCGCTGCTGTAGATCTATGACAGCGATTTTGGGTAACCGCTACTATAGATCTATGGTAGTGGTTTGATAACCACTATCGTAGGTTAGGTTAAAAATTTTTAAATTTTTTCTGCTTTCCTTCTGTGCACGCTCGATCTCTCTCTGTCTCTCCTCCTCCTTTCCATCATCGGTGAGGCTTCTTCCCCCCCGACCGGCACCGCCCCTCCTTCCTCCTCGATCGATGCCGTCCCTCCTTCCCCCTCCCCCTCCGGCCCCTCTTTCCACCACCCGCCACACCTCACCTGGCCCCCCCACCCTCACCCTCCCCTGGCCGCCCCTCTTCCCCCCATCCCGGCCGCACCTCCTCGCCACCCGCCACCCGCCCCCCCCACACCCCACCCTACCCTGAACCGCCCCTCCTTCTCCCCCATCCCCGACTGTCCGTCCCCGCCACCCTGCCACCTCCCAGCAGCCCCCCCACCCCTACCTGGACCCCCAGTCTCCACCCTCCCTCAGCCACCCCTCCTTCTCCCCATCCCCAGCCACCCCTCCCTGCCACCCCCCAGCCGACCCCCCCACCCCCTGCCCTCCCCCAGTCGCTCCTCCTTCCCTCCATCCCGACCGCTCCTGCTCGCCACCTGCACACCCCACCAGACCCCTTGATAAACATCATAAATTCACCAATAGAAGTATTAATTTATCAATTAATTGATATTAATTTTTAAGAATTAATAATCAATTTATATATAATTTTTAAAAAATTTATATTTTTATTAATTAAAAAAATAATAAAAAAATAAAAATAATAAAAAATAAAATTTTATTATCAATAGAAAGAACTCATTTTACTGATCACAACGAAATAAATTTCAAGTAAAACGGAGCTAAAATGGAAAAGATATGAATTTTGAAAGATATAAAATAAATAAAAATTAAATAAAAAAAAAGAAAATGGCTCAGCCGGCTCCGTAAGCCGAGCCACTAAGCCAAGCCAAGCCATCAAGCCGACTCAGCCATTGAAGCCATCAGCCGGTCCACGATCTAGGCGTGGACCGCCAGCTCAGCAAATTCCGGCGAATCAGAGATTGCCATGTGGTGGACCTAGACCCCTTAAGGGTCTACAGAAATTTATCGCGGCTCACAAGGGTAATTTAGTCTTTTTCGTCCGACAACAGCGGTGCTGATTGGTTGCGGTGTGCGGTGCGGCCGGTCCATGCGGTTCATGGGAACAGTTATTGCGCGATCGGACGGATGTGGTTGTTTGCGGTCAGGATCTGACGGCTGTGGTTGCTTCCGAATTTTATTCAGATACAAACATCACGCGAATCACCATCGGACGGCAGCGCTCGATCCAGGCGATGATCCGACGGTTCAGAACACTGCCGACGGTGATCAAGACTCCCGAAGCATGATTTGCGGCCAGATTTCCTCGATCAAGCGCGATCCAACGGCCAGAATTTAATCCGACCCGATCTGAGCTTATCTGCATCCGATTTTGATGATTTTTGGACCGTTGGATTTTTGTTGAACGGCTGGATTTTATCAGATTTATCAGAGTCATATCAGAGCTATTTTGATTCAAATTTTATCCAAATTTCTTTGTATTTTTACGATTACAAAGGCTATTAGTCCCATATTGCCTTTAGAAAAAATATCCAGCCCTCCTAGCTCTATAAAAAGGACCCCAGGCCATCAAAAATCAATATCTCCGATCAAGGTGAAGCTTTGGTATAGGGTGAAGCCAGGCTATGGGTTAAAGACTGCTTCGAAGCAACGGGTGTCGAGAAGAAGAGCCGAGCTTCTACACCATTTTTCTGCCAATGCCGATCCAAGATCAGAGATCAGACTATTTTATTTTATTATCTTTTTTTTTTAAATTTTATGTATTTAAATTTTAAAATTTTAGTTAATAAAAATTTTATTTTTACATTTTAATTTCTTACTTTTTATTTTTATTGCAATTTAATTTCTGCACTTTAAATTATTGCTTTGTAAGTAGATGCTAAGATCTAACTAGTAGATCTTAGTACCAAGTTTAAATTCCTGCACCTTTTAATTTTCGCTTTTTTTTATTTTTCGGCTTCACTTTTGATCCTAAAATTTCTTTTTTTTTTTCTTTTCAAAAATCAAAGATTTCAAATCTAAAAATACTACCTTCCCTGTGGATTCGACCCGACTCACTACTATCTACGCATTTTTAATAATTTTAAGAAGTCGGATTAAACTGATAAACATGGTGTCTTAACGACAGCACCGCGTTCGCATCACCCCTCCACCCCCACCCTCCCCCCGGCCACCCCTCCTTCCCCCCATCCCCGACCACCCCTCCTTGCCACCCTGCCGCCCCAGCCCCCCCATCTTCGGCCGCCCTCTCCGCCACCCCCACCCGGCCCCCCACCCCTCACCCTCCCTCCGGCCGCCTCTCCTTCCACCCCATCCCTGGCCGCCCCTCCTCGCCACCTGCCAACCCCCACCCCCCAACCCCCATCCTCGGCTGCCCCACCCTGCCACCCCTAACCCACCCCCCACCCCCCACACTCCCCCTCTTGGTCATCGACCCTTTCATCACTGTGCCTCCTGGGCCCCTGGCCCCCATCCCCGATCATCTCTGCTCTCTCTTTTTTTTTTCTCTCTCTCTTCTTTATCTCACTATCTTGCTTTTGTTTTATAGATTACCTCTAGTATCGTCGTCCTCCTCAAGCATTGTCATCGATGAGTCTCAGAGCTTTCGGTACAATCCGCACTCTATAGCCATAGATATATATATTTTTTTAATTTTATAGTATTATTTATTAATTATTTATATTTATAATAATTTATATAATATTTATAATAAATATTATAAATATTTATTATAAATATTATAATTATCTATATGTCAGTTTTTGAGCCATACCATGGCGGTAGTCTTGGACTGTGTCATGTCGGCGGCTATGAACTAAATCTGTCAATGGATTGGGTTTGGATTGAAATCTGAATATTCAAATTCGGATCTAATTTTAATTACTGGTACCAGATCCGAATCCGAATACACGACAAGTTTGAACTTAAAGTACCAAATCTGAATCCTAATGGATTTCGAAAGGTCGGACCCAATTTTGGGATCCAAAACTAAGAAATAGAGAGACTGAGAGGAAGACCAACAAATTGAGTAAGGGAGGGTCGGTCGCATGCCGACCATCGGCAAGGAAGATCGAGAGTGGAAGGGAGGGAGGGAGGGGTCCGGCCTCGCCCACCACCCGACGAGGAAGATTGAGAGAGGGAGATAGGAAGGGAGGGATCCAGTCTCATTGCCATCATTAGGAGGGAGGAGGTCCGGCCTCACTGCCATCATTAGGAGGGAGGGGGTCCGGCCTCACCGGTGAGGGAGATCGAGAGAGAGAGTGGGAGATCGAGAGAGCAAGAGAGGGAGGGAGAGGGTTCGACCTCGCCGGCATCACTGGGAGGGATGGGGTCTGGCCTTGCTGGTGAGGGAGATAGAGAGAGTGAGAGAGGGAGGGATGGGTCCGACCTCACTGACGAGGAAGATCGAGAGAGGGTGAGAGGAAGATCAAAAGATGAAAAAGCTGGGAGGGAGGGGTTCGGCCTTGCCACCGTCGTCGGTGAGAGAGATCGAGAGAGGAAGAGAGGGAGTGATCGAGGGGATGGCACACAGTCAAGCTGGCTCGGATATGCAGCTGAGTCAGCTCGGATCCTGATCAAGCTAGCTGGGGGAGGACCCGAGCCGGATGTCTCAGGCATGAAGCTGGCTATCTCAAGCATAGAGCCGGCTCGGCTTCTGAGTGAATAGAATTTGATATGTCTCTCTAAGGTTCCAACTTTAAGCCCTAAGGTGTCACTATCATCTACTTTATTCTTCTTTTAGATTTTTGGATTAACACCAAGATTCATGCAAGAGATTGGATTTATGACTGTTACTCATCCTTAATTATTTATGAATATAATTCATGTTGTAGAATTTATTACATAATATTTTCTGGATGTTTATATCTTATTGCTTTTGTTTCTTGCATTGCATAACAATAGACCCATCAATTGATTAGTGTACATATTAGAGACTATTTATTGATGCTATACTAATATTATTATTCAACATGTTATATTGATTATTATTCATTAATGTTGTAGGTCATGATGGCACCAAAATGCCATCTAACTTTCATCCCTGCCCCTCGACAGGTGCAGTTCAGCATCCGTGGAGCAGTCGGAGCATACTCCACCCACCTCAGCATCGACTGCTCAGGGACCTTCACCGTCGGTATCTACTCCATCGGTGATATCTACTCCACCAGCGGCATCTACTCCATCGGTAGCTGAGCCTCTATCGTCACCCATATCTGAGACACATGCTACTTCGCAGGCATCTGAGTGTACATTTTTATTATATTAGCACAACTTTATTTTTTATATAGTATTTGTACACTTATATATTTGTATAATATATTTGCATTGCAGGTGCATCATCCAGTCAGATATTTTACGATCCCACACATATGGCACATGTGTGGAACCGCCAGCATCAGGTGATGGTCTATTATGATGTGGAGGGAAGGCTGATAGGGAAGATCGTACGGGAGATACATTCCTTTTTTGGAGTGCTTATGAGGCGGTCAGACATCATTCCCACAGAGTCCAGAGTTGGCATTTGATGGATGCTACCATCAGGGATCGGATATGGGAGGAGATATGGATAAGTACATGCATCTTAGTTATATTTATGCATTTTATATGTTTACACTATATATGTTTGATTAGAATAATTTTGTAACTGATTTTTGATATCTTTGTGCAAAGAAGGTACGACTTCTCCAATCATGAAAGGGCTCAATATATCCGACTGAGGAAGATCGGAGAGTTGTACAGGGGTTACAAGGTCAAGCTCCATAGAGGATGGCTTGAGCACCAACGAGACACTCCGGAGGAGCTTGTTCCCTAGATACAGGACTGTCCTTTGAGTCAGTGAGAGAGGATGGTTAGACATTGGAGGAGCCAGGAGTTCAAGATAAAATTTTTAATTTTTAATTTTTTTAATATGCTTAAAATTTTATTTAAATATTTTTAAATATTTATTACTTATTTGAATACTTATTAGGCTATCTTTCGTCAGAACCGAAAGAATCGTGCAGTCCAAGAGTATACGCACACTCTAGATCGCGAGTTTATAGCCAGTCGTGTGCATAGAGAGGTAATTAATTCTAAATCTTACTAGATAAATTAAATTCATATTTTTTATCATCTTTCTGATAAATTTATTCTTTGTTATAGCTAATGAGAGATGGAGTGATGTCCAGTCATAGCGAGATCTTTCGATCCAACCGCACGGACAAGATGGGCAGATCGATGAACGTCGCGATCGGATGTATTTTTGTAAGTATTAAATATATTAGTATATATGATTAGTATTATAGCATTTCTTATAAAATTTTATTTTAATTTATAATTATAAGATCAGTTAAATGCACTCACTTGCGAAGGCCCGAATACCTCTGGGCCTTATGACCATCTATTTCAAGTCTTAAGATCTGAGCACTCTAAGAGGATCCGATGCAGGCCCGGACACATGTCGATGAGCTACTGATTCGAGGCAAGCATCTCCTTACAGACTTTTGATGTCATCAGTCGGAAGGAGCTTGAGGAGGTATTGGCATGGGCAGATCATGCTGCGATGTGGGTAGATCGGACTGAGGAGCACGCATCTCATTTGGAGAGCATCGTGAGAGACATGATATCGACACTTAGCATGCATTTTGGAGTCACGAGCTTCGAGGATATGTTGGTCTGCATTCCAGCTCTAGCTCCAGTTCTGGCTCCAGCTCCGACTTTGGCTCCGAGTGATGACGACAATGATGTAGATTTAGGAGACTTTTGATGTATTTTATTTTTTTTAAAAAAATATTATAATAAATTTTATTCGATAATAAAATTTTAGCATTTTAGAATAATTTTTTTATTTATTATATTTTTTTATGTTATATATCTATATTTATTAGATAAAATATATAAAAAATAAAAATTTTAATTTTTTTAATTATTTAAGATCTACGATAGCAATTTTATAACCGCTGCTATATCCGTGTCAATCGCTGCCATAAATTTTTGATACAAATAGTATCAACTGCTGCATTAGATGTATGACAGCGGTTAAAAAATCATTGCTATAGATAATCTATGGCAGCGGTTATGTAACCACTGCTATAATAAATCTATGGCAACAAGTATATAACTGCTGCTATAGATCGATCTATTACAGCAGTTTATAAACCGCTGTAATAGGCTATCTATGACAGCGGTTCAAATAACCATTGTAATAGAGCTACGATAATGGCTACAATAGTAGCGGTTAAATAACCGCTGCCATAGCCTATGGCAGCAATTTTTTGGGCTATGGCAGTGGTTACGAATCGCTGTCGTAGCCCTTTTTTGTAGTAGTGATTTTAATTCTATTATAGAGGATGAGTAAACGATCATAACCACTTGATAGTGGTCAACTATATTCTGATTATGGTGTGGATGGAAGATACCTGTTCCTATTACTAGTATTTGGAGGTTGGAGGCTTTCGAGCTTAATAGTTGGTTACATGGGCTGAAGTTGTATTATGAAATCTAAGATCGAATAGGTTGAGCTTGAGAGTCAGTTATCTAAGTTAGACTTGTACTTCAGATCCTGAGGTCGGACAAGCTTGAGGGCCTAATGAGCATTGAGTCTTCTTGCTAGAACTACAGTAGGATCACTTTAACTAGTTTGAGAAAGGTTAGCTAGAAGTTTGACCACATTTGAGGTCGGATCTTAATGGGATCCGTTACTTCAAAATTACTATTGTCAAGCTTGAACTAAAGGTCGAGATTAGAAAGCTCGGCGGATACTCAGAGTTGGACATCAGTGAGAAGTCATTGCTATTTTGAGATAAGCTATCATCAGACTTAGATTGAAGGTCGAAATACACTGAACTCAGAGATAAGCCTTTTGGTATCAATCAAAGCCCAGGGACTAGTTTGGCTAGATCTTAGACTGGACTACATCAGATGCTGGATGGTGTCTTCGATAGCTTGATGATATCCGGCTTGCAAGAACTTTGGCAAGGGCCATTTTTCCCCCAACATTCTCAAAAAGAACATGATGAGTTATATGAAGTCGGTTTGAAATGGGATCTCAACATCTATACCTTTGTGCTTAATTCCATAAAGTTCTAGTTTCATATGTTCATGGGGCTGAAGAAGACCAAAATATGCACAACTGAACACTTTAAGGGTACCATAGTTAGGAAAGATACCGTACAGATGTTCATATGAATAGAAGGAATTGAAATATTCTTAAACCATTATGCATGATTGAACACTTTAAAGGTACTATAGGTAGGAGGGGTACTATGCAGATGTTCATATGAATAGAAGGAATTGAAGTATTCTTAAACCATTATGCATAACTGAACACTTTAAGGGTACTTCAGTTAGGAGGGGTACTATGCAGATGTTCATATGAGTGGAAGGAATCAAAGTATTCTTGAACCATGTAATGATCTTGTTGATCCTAGGAATGATTTTGATGATCACAAGATATTATAGTATAAAAATTGATCTAATATTTTTTAAGCTTGCCATGGAAATGTTTTTGTTGGAAGACAATACCTTAAGGAGGCCTTGGAATCACTTGGAAGGTATTTGGACAAAGAAAATTGAGTTTAAAGTTGAATTTCTTAAGAAAAGTCAATTTTAAGTCTATGAGTTGACTCATGGACTAGATAAGTCGACTCTAGCATATTCTGGAATTGGCATGCAACTTTGGCATACCTACAAGTTGACTTATGGATGGCACGAGTTGACTCTCTCAGTAGAATAGAAGATTGAATTTTTGGTACAGACAGTCGAGTTTACTCATGACCTTGGTGAGTTAACTCATGGACTCAAACGAGTCAACTCCTCAACTGATGAGTCGACTTTCTCAAAGGATGTAGAGAACTATTTTTTGAGGATCTACAGTTGAGTTGACTCATGGATCTTGCGAGTCGACTTATGATCTTTGCGAGTTGACTCCTGAGTATCTCTGACAAGTTCAAATGGCTAGTTTTGCAGAGGTCCTGATTTGTCCACAACTTTTTCAAATGGCTAGATTTCACTTTCAATGGTAAAAAAAGGCTAGAAAGGGCTTCAAAATGCATCAAACTTGGAGGGAATCAAGATCACCCAAGAGAGAAGTCAAGTGATAAAATAAAAAAAGATATTCAAAGCAAAAAAATCAATATTCAGTATTCATTGCCTTCAAGAGAGTTCAACCACCTCCAACCTGATTCCTTTTGAGATTTGTGAGAGCATTCGAGGAGAAAAAAGAGAGCTTTAATTGGAAGTAATCAAGCCAACTTCAAGCAAGCTTCATCAACAACAAATCTACTTGTTTAAGGAGCTTTTTTGTGTTGTAAAATTTCTCTTTTATAAAATTTTGTAACAAGTTTTAGTGGGACTGAAACTTGGGGATTGGTTTAATCCAAACCTCTAAATTGGATTGGGAGTCTTGGGTTAAGGCTTGTAAAAGTTTTGATTGGTTGATTTGGTAAAATGAATTGAGTTATTTATGAGCCCGATAAAATAACATACTGTATTCAGAAGAATATAGTAAAATTTTCAAGTAAAATTTGGGGAGTGGGCGTAGGTGCTTAGAGTGCACCGAACTACTCTAAAAACTTGTAATGTTTGTATGTGTGGCTATTGTTTCACTATTTGCATTAAACTTAACTTGCATCTCACTTATTTTACTTGATTAGTTTTGCAAAAATGCACATATACTACTACAAAAAGAGTCTACGATAGTGCATACCATGACAGCGGTTTTCGAAATCGCTACAATAGACTCTATGACAACGGTTAAAAAGAACCGCTGCTATAAGTCAACCTATGACAGTGGTTATAAAAAATCACTACCATAGGTAGACCTATGACAGCAGTTCTTCCTAACCACTGTAATAGATCCAACCTATAGCAGCGGTTAATGGCAACCGCTGCTATAGGTCAACCTATAGCAGCGATTCTTTTTAACTGCTGCCATATTTTTTTATTTTTTTCTAAATATTATATAATTTTAAAATTTAATATTTATCTTCATCGTGCATTATCTAAATAACTATCATTAGAGTATCGTCGCAAAAGATCGCTTCGATCCAATGGTCCTAGCTTCATCGATCAAAAAAATTTGATTTTGATGACTACGAACGACGATGCGATGATCTGATAGATGGAGACCTCTGATGAATTTGAAAATCTATAATAATGATCTTGATTATATTTATAGCATACTATCAAAATTTTATTTTAATCGGATATCGTTATCTTGGTCAATTTAGTATAGGTTAATTTCGACCGTTAAATGATAAACGAGTGATCAAAGGATCAGACGATATCTGATTATAAGATAATTTTTTTATAAATGATCTTGACAACTATTTTAATTATTTTTTATGATGGTGATTATAAAATTTAACTCATGAGACTAAGAACGATCTAAAACTATACGTCGTCTGATAACCATTCTTAAACTCCGTTGGTTGTTATGCTCGTGCTTTTGTAATATCTGCTTAATGTAAATAGTTCATATGAAAATGATTTAAATTTTACTATCATTATCATATAAAATGATTAAAATTATAGTAAAAATTATTTAACTAAAAAAATTATCTTGTAATCGGATGTCGTTTAGTCCTTTGATCGCTTGTTTTTAATTTAACGGTCAAAATCATTCCATACTAAATTACCATGATAACGATATTCGATTAAAGTAAAACTTTGATAGTATGGTACAAATATCATCAAGATCATCATTGCAGATTTTTGGATCGATCGGAGGTCTTCATCTATCAAATCATTGTGTCATCATTCATGATCGTCGAAATCAAATTTTTTTGATCGATGAAGCTATGGCCATCGGATTGAGGCTATTTTTTGTGACGACACTCAAATGATAATTATTTAGATAATGAATAGTAAAGATGAGCATTAAATTTTTATATAATATTTAAAAAAAAATAAAAAAATTATTTTCAACCTACGGTAGTGGTTACTAAAAACCGCTACCATAGATTTATAACAGCGGTTAGAAAATTACTGCTGTAGATCTATAGCAGTGGTTAGAAAATTACTGTTGTAGATATATAGTAGTAGTTTCTAGTAACCACTGTCATAGATCTATAGCAGCTTCGAAAATTGCTACCATAGGTTAGGTTAAAAATTTTTAAATTTTCCTTTTTCTCGTGCGCCCTCTCTCTCCCTCCTCTTCATTATCGATGAGACTCTACCCAAGTCTTCCTTTCGGCCGACACCGCCCCTCCTTCTCCCCCAACCGACGTCGCCCCTTCCCGATGATCTTCGCCCACCCCCCGCCCATCCAATCCCATGACCGTCCCACCCCGTGCTGCACTTTCGATCCCTAGCCACCGCCACCCCCTGCCCTCCCCATCCTTGGCCGTCCACCCCTTGCCCTCCTCGGCCACCATCGCCCGCCCCATGCCCTCCCATCCTCGACCCCAGCCGCCCGCTCCCACCCTTTCCATCCCCGACCTCGATCGCCACCGCCCCACCCTCCCATCCCCGATCGCCTGCCCCCGCCCTCCCCATCCCCGGCCATTGCCGCCCCTATCCTCCCCATCCCCAGTTGCTGCGCCCCTACCCTCCCCTCCCCTGGCCTCCCCATCACCACGCCCCTCCGGGCCTCCTCTCCCTCTCTCTCCCCTCTCCCACCCCTCATCCTCTTTCTCTCTCTTCTCTCTCTATCTCACTATTTTGCTCTTATTTCGTAGGTTACCTCTAGCACTGTCGTCTTCCTCTAGCGCTGTTCCCGGTGATCCTTGAGGCTTTCGGTACGACCCCCTCTCTGTAGCCGCATGTATAATTTTTATTTTAATTTTATAGTATTATTTATTAATCACTAGACTAGATCTGTCAATGAGTTGGGTTTGGGTTGAAACCTGGATATTCAAATCCAGATTCAATTTTAATTACTGATACCGGATCCAAATTCGAATATCCGATGGGTCCATACTTGAAGTACCAAATCCGAACCTTAATAGATCTCGGCTATCCAGACTCAATTTTGGGATCCAAAACTAAGAAAGGGAGAGGGAGAGAGGGAGGGAGGGGTTCGGCCTTGCCACCACGTCGATGAGGGAGACCAAGAGAGAGAGGGAGGGAGGGGGTCCGGCCTCATCGGCGAGGGAGATCGAAAGAGTGAGAGAGGGAGGGAGGGGTTCGACCTCGATGCCATCGCTGGCGAGGGAGATCGAGAGAGGGAGGGGGTCTAGCCTCGCCACCATCGTCGGTGAGGGAGATTAAGAGAGGGAGAGAGGGATCGGAGAGGTGGGGGTCCGACCTCGTCGGTGATGGAGATTGAGTGGGAGAAGGGTAGTCGAAAAGATGAGGAAAGGGCAGAGATAGCCAAGAATAAGGGATAGCACAGCTGAATCGGCTTGGATATGCAATCGAGCTGGCTCGGGCCGAGATCGAGCCGACCGAAGGAGGACTTAAGCTGAATGTCTTAGGCACGGAGCTGGCTCAGCTTTTGAGCAAATCGGCTCAATGGGTGCGAACAGAATTTGATATCTCTTTTTAAGATTCCAACTTTAAGCCCTAAGGTGCTGCCATCATCTACTTCATTCTTCTTTCAGATTTTTGGATTAACACTTGGATTAGCATAAGAGATCGGATCTACAACTGTTGCTCATCTTTAATTATTTATGAATGCAATTCATGTTGTAGAATTTATTGGATAATATTTTCTGAATGTTTATATCATGTTGCTTTTATTTATTGCATTGCATAACGATAGATCTATCAATTGATTAGTGTATATAATCTCGAGCATCCGTATAATTATATGTAATTATATGAATGAGAGAATTATGTACAATGATTAATTGATTATCCAATTTGGATAGTTTAAAAATTATAAATAATTCTATAGGTAGTTGCAGTAATCAAACGGTATGGTAAGAATTTAGAATGAAATTTTGGACAGTATTTATCTTTTGTTCTTCCTACATGGAAGAACTAAGAAGAAATGCTGTCAAAATTTCATTCGATCTCTGTTGCATACCGTTTGATTACTATAATGAACCTATAAAATTAATGTAATTTCTGAATGGGATAGGATCTATCTTTACCTATTAATTGATGATAGGATGCATTTATTGCATGTCCAAAAATGATATTTAATGTGAGTTCTATATATGATATTTATTTCAATCCTTGTTGATGATGCATTTTTTATTTATAATGCATATTTATTTATAATGTATTAGTATATAATTTAAGTTTCACACATAATTTAATTGCAGTATCACCATTTTTAAAATAGATAAGAAATGGATGAAATTTAGTAGGCTCTCGCCAAAATATGAGGGATGGATAATTTAATTATTAGAGTCTATTTATTGATGTATTACTAATATTATTATTTAACATGTTATATTTGTTAATATTTATTAACGTTGTAGATCACGATGGCACCGAAGTGCCATCTAGCTTTCACCCTTGCCCCTCAGCAGGTTACGCGGAGTTCGGCATCTGAGGAGCAGTCGGAGCATACTCCATCCACCTTCGCATCGATTACTCAGGGATCTCCACCGTCGGCATCTACTCCATCGATGGCATCTACTCTATCGACATCTGAGCCTCCACCATCACCTACATCTTCGACACATGCTACTCTATAGGCATCTGATTGTAAATTTTTATTATATTATTTATTTATTTATTATATAGTATTTATACACTTATATATTTGCATAACATATTTTCATTGTAGGTGCATCATCGAGCCAGATATTTTGCAGTCCCACACGTATAGCACATGTGTGAAACCGCCAGCATCAGGTGATGGTGCAGTATGATGCAGAGGGAAGGTCAATAAGGAAGACCGCATAGGAGATGCATTTCTTTTTTGGAGTGCTTGTGAGGCGGTCAGACATTATTCTCGTAGAGCCTAGAGACTGACGATTGATGGATGCTGCTGTCAGAGATCGAATGTGGGAGGAGATATGGATAACTGTATTTTAATTATATTTATGTATTTTACATGTTTACACTCTGTTTGATTAGAATAATTTTGTAACTAACTTTTGATAACTTTGTGCAAAAAAAGTACGACTTTTCTAATCATGAGAGAGCTCGAGATGTCCTACTGAAGAAGATCGAAAAGTTGTATCGGGGCCACAAGGTCAAGCTCCATAGAGGATTGCTCGAGTATCGATGAGACACTCCGAAGAAGCTTATTTTTTGGATACAGAACTATTCTCCGAGTCAGTGGGAGAGGATGGTTACACATTGAAGGAGCCAGAAGTTCGAGGTAAAATTACTAACTTTTAAATTTTTTAATATACTTAAAATTATATTTAAATATTTTTTAAATATTTATTATTTATTTGAATACTTGTTAGGCTATCTTTCATCAGAATCGGAAGAATCGAAAAGCTTAGGAGTATACGCACACTCTCGACCGTGAGTCTATGGCCAGTCATGTGCATAGAAAGATAATGAATTCTAAATCTTACTAGATAAATTAAATTAATATTTTTTTATTTTTTTGATAAATTGATCCATTATTATAGCTGATGAGAGATGAAGTGATGCCCAGCCATAGCGAGATCTTTCGATTCAGTCGTATCGACAAGAAGGATAAATCGATGAATGCCATGATCGAAAAATTTTTTATAAGTATTAAATATATTAGTATATATGATTAATATTATAGTATTTCTTATAAAATTTTATTTAAATTTATAATTAAAGGATCAGTTAGATGCGCTCGCAAGCGAGGGCCTAAATACCTCTGGCCTCCATGACCATCTATCTTAAGTCTTGGGGCCTGAGTATTTTTGGAAGATTCGATGCAGGCTCGGACATATGTTGATCAACTATTAGTCAGAGGCGAGTATCTCTTCACAGGCTTCTGATGTCATCAATCGGAAGGAGATTAAGGAGGCGTTGGCACGGGCAGATCATGCTGCGATGCGGATAGATCGGACTGAGGAGCGTGCATCTCATCTGGAGGACATCATGAGAGATATGGTGTCGATGCTCAGCATGCATTTTGAAGGTGCCTTCACGGGCTTTGAGGATATATTGGTCCATATTTCAGCTCCAGCTCCTCCTTCGGCTCTAGCTCGTGCTTCATCTCCTGGTGACGATGATTATATAGATTTAGAAGACTTTTGATGTATTTTTTTTTAAAAAAATTATAATAAATTTTATTTGATAATAAAATTTTAGCATTTTAAAAATATTTTTATGTTTATAATATTTTTTGTATTATATATCTCTGTATTTATCAGATAAAATATATAAAAATTAAAAATTTTATACTTTTTTAATTATTTAAAAGATACGACAACGATTTTATAATCGCTACCATAGACGTACCAACCACTGTCGTAGGCATGTATCAACCGCTGCCATAGAATCTATCGCAGCGGTTCAATAATCGCTGCCCTAGACTCTATAGCAATGGTTACGTAACCGTTGTCATAGATCAAGATATGGCAGCGGTTATATAACCGCTGTCATATATCAAAATATGGCAATGATTCAAAAATCGCTGCTATAGGCAGTCTATGGCATCAGTTTCTATAACTGCTGTAACAACCGCTGTCATAGACCTACGATGATGGCTGCAGTGGCAGTGGTTATATAACCGCTGCCATAGCCTATAGCAGTAATTTTTTGGGCTACGACAGCGGTGTTCTGTAGTAATGATACTTGCTTTAAATTTTGAAAATCTAATTCACCCCCCCACACCTCTTGGGTTGTTTAGCTGGGCAACAGGTTTGATAACTTTTATTCTTCCAATCCTCAAGTCGATTATAAATTATTCCTCATTCGATTTTTAAAAAGGTCAATAGATATCTCCAGTGACATGCAGCCTTTTAAGAAACTAGACATTCCTCGTACATAAGAAATATATAGAGACATCAAACTTATCCATAATTGAAAGTATGGGCCAATGAACTAATGAAAAAATAAACAAAGTAGATGCAAAGAAATAATTGAAGTGGCAGAATTGTGGCAAATAAAGACCAAAAATAGAAAAAGGCACTAGAAAATGTTAGAAATTGATCTAAACTGGTCTAAAATTGGGTCAAATTTGGATGGTCAAAGAAATGGGCCGGATTGGTTTGGACAATACTAACTAAATCGGTTGATAAGAGATGATGATGCAGCAAATCATGTGACATGGCAGATCATATGCTGATGTGACTGATGATATGGCAGCTGATGCGATAGGCTAATGCAACAACTGATGTGTCAGGATAGGCTAACATGTCAATTGATATGGCTATTTGCCTAGTTGCTAATGTGATACCTACTTGGACTAGGCATTGCTTAATTGGATTTGGTCTTAGGTCTGATCCCTCTTTTGGATTCGCTTGAAATGGATCTGATCCACTTGGGCATGGTCTCTCTTCTTCCTTGTGATGGCTTGGATCCACACCCTAATTGCGAGGCAATACTGAGTCATGAGGTGGCTGCAGTGAGAGCAATATTGAACATCAGGGCGTCAAGGGCTCGTCAGGGGGTCGCTAGGGTGTTGAGAGCTCGACGTGTCAAGGGACTTGCTAAACTCTAATAACTAAACTCTTAATGGGACTTTTAGGAAGTAAGAAGCTTGAGGGTGGTGGCAAGATCAACTACAGTGACAATGATGGAGGATGCTGCCTCGAAGACAAGGATCGAGTGGGACCTCCAAGAAGTAGGTTAGGTTGGGCTTAACGGTGGTAGCTGGATCAACCATGATGATGATACTACCTCAAAGATGTGGATTGACTGGTGCGACACGAAGGCTCGACCGCTATTGCTATAGATTATAAGGTGAGGCATGTCCTTTTGGTCATAGGCATACTCACTGAACTCCAATCACTGAAGTCATCATTTAGCAGTGGAGAGAGACGAGATCAACAAGGGCTCCTACCTCAAGTGAGTAGAGGGGGATTGGGGAGAGGCAGTGGAAGCTCCTATCTCAGGTGAGTAATAGAAGAGACAATTGGGGATGACTTTGATTGGGCGTGACCAATGTTGGAAGTTGCCAAGATTGATGACCTAGTCATGTGGAAGTGAAAGGACTTCGGAGGCTCCCGTGGCCTAGAGGTGGCCTAAATGAAGGTAGTGATCAAGGAAAAATTGAGAATTAGGGGATCGATGGCTCTGATACAATATGAGAGAGAGAGAGAGAGAGAGAAAACATGTGAAAAAGCATATGCTTATCCTTTGTATTTAGTATTCCAATGACAATAATATGTAGATGAATATATAGTAACAACATGCCCAATAAGAAAAGTGTATCAAGACTAATAAGAAAATACCGATCATATTTGGGCTAGTATAGTAAAACGGTAGTAAATATGCTTAATAAGTATGAAGATTGTCTACATGATGCTGATGTATTGGCTAAAATATAGATCTTGCTGCAACAATGTGATACAATGAGTAGAATTATGGTGCCAAGATGCTCAATGAGCACTTGGCAGTGAAAGCTAATGAACTTGCCTAGTTAAATTGCTACAGTATTGGGGGTTACTAAAATAAAAACCATGACCTAGAGAGATCTAGAATGAAAAGATATCTAGGTTTTGTTGTCATTAGAACTGGTCCATAGGCAGAGCGACTGCACAATGGATTCAATATTTGACCCATTTTATCTCATATCTACAACTCATGCATGAAGGACATCAAGATGGAAATCAGTATCTACTAATATAACCCTAACTATTGGATAGGGGCTCAGTGTTCCCCCTTAGCAATCAAATGCTTCTCAATAAACGTGAACTGTAACGCTCCCGTGTTTGTGTCGGCTAACATGTGATCATGTGTCTCCAATTAGTACTGCCATTTACAGTAAGTTTGCAGAGCTACATTAGCATAGGCATGCCATGTTTGCATGTGTATTTTAGTAGAACAACTTTGCCCATAGAGATGAGATGGGGAGGTGCTGTGGTACTCCTTTATACCTTTTTAATAAAAAGGTGGGCGACATCTTGATCGTCCAATAGAAGAGGGTATTTAGGAATCTCTTCTTAATAGGTTAACAGCTGATTAAACACAGATTACCAACTTTTCTTTTTATTATTTTTTTCAGAAAAATAAAATTATTTTATTATTTTCTTTCGCCTTAGCCTTGTTGCCCTATCGTGCTCTTGAAGGCATAGGTAAACATTAGACGCAAGACCAAACAATACCACATCCAACATGGCTAAACTTTTTTAGACAGCTACAGTTGGACCTTGTGTGCCTTTATATGCATCCATGCGACGTTGGTCTAAGCTTGTGGAGAACGCTGTCTTCGGTTCTTCTTTGTGCAGCACAATGGAGAGATGTCATCATGCATTGCCTCAAAGAAAGCTCATAACGAGCGAACTATGGGAGACACGCACATACTACACATACAAAGCCTGCAGGCAAATAAATGCCTTTCTATAAAGTATATAAAGCTGAAGCCTATATATATAATATATATATAGCGTCCGTTTGTTGCATGGGTGCTTTGCCTCTCGTTGAGCCCCGTGATCCCATGAGCTTCCCACACAACGTCTACTTTGAGATGCCTCCTTAGGCTCTAGTAAGAATAACAATAATGGTTACACCATGGTCCATTGATTTCTCACGTGTTTCGACTGCATACGTAGACCTTCAGACCATACGGATGCTAGCATGCACCACACTACAATAGATGTGGAGGCCCTTGCAACTAGGTGTGGCAACAAGGTTGGATCCGACTAGATATAGGTTGGGTTAGGTGAAAAATTTATTGACCTAAACTCGATTTATGTATCGAACCGATCAAACATCTAGATCTGAACTTGATTATTTTATTAAATAGGTAACTTCATGATTGAATCTAGTTAATGGGTTAAGGGTTGCTCCACCTACTTTTGATCATGCATCTAGTTAATTAATGAGGCTGTCACATGAGCCAATTGTTCTTGAGTAAGCTCATGTTTGGCTTGAAACTGGGTTTGAGCTTAAGTTGCTCAATTAGCAAGATAGTCTAGTTAGGTTTAGATTGCTTGGGCTCTGCTTATATAAATTATGTATAATCATTTTTACATAATTGATTTAAAAATTATTTATTGCAAGTTAAAATAATAAATAAAATATATTTTAACTATAGAATCTATTCTTTTATGGATAAAAAAATTATCTAAAAATTTATATTTTTTTATATAAATATTTTTAAAATAATATTTAGATAGAAAAATAATTGATTCATATTCTTTTATGTATAGAAAAGTAATTTTAAAATCTATTACTCATATTTTTTTATATATTATTATTATTTTTTTGATAAGTTGCTAAAATTTATTCATATTGTTCATAGTATTATTTATGCATTTTAGGTTTTAAAAAAATAGATAATTAAGTTATTATGTATTTAATGATGGAGGTATTAAAAATGAGGATGGGCTATCTTAAGAATAAAATTAAATATCTAATTTATTGATTGATAGAAAAATAATTTAGTCATTTTTAGATGAATATTTTTTTTATTTTATAAATAAATATTATTTATAAAAAATAATTTATCTATTTTAAAAAGTATAGAAAAGTTGATTGATAAAAAAATTGATTAACTTTTTCATCACATTTAGGGACCAAAGAATTAACAAGCCCATAAAATTAAGACAGAGAAAAAATAGTAAATTTAAAATATATAAAACGTTTTTTTTGGAAAGTATGGGTCTCTTTCTGTATCTCTTATATAAAATATTAGATAACAACTTGAGTTCGACTTGAAAATAAATAAATTGATTTGAGCTTGAATCAATTATATAATAAACTAAGCTTAAGTCAGAGCTGGCTCGGTTGTTGCTCGCCTGTTTGCTCCCTTCCAGTTTGTCCATGGTTACTGCAAATGGTTACTGCAAGTTACTGGTGACTTGGTCAGCCCTGACCATGTCTATACAAAATAAATGGCCTGTATCGTACTCATAGAGCAGATTACACCTTTCCCCTGTGAAATCTTGAAGGTAAGGCCTCGTCAGATCCTGCGCTTAGTAAATGTTCTAATAAAATTCCAAAACAAACTGCAGGAAAAGAGACAGCAGCACTACCACTGCAAGTGCGAGCAATGGGAATTGGCTCCGGTAAAAGTACTACTCTCTTTCTTGAACCTCTTACCAAAATCTTTAGTCGCTTGTGTCACGCTGCGACAAAGTTATTAATGCAGTGCAGAAGAAATGCCACAGGTAACCTCAGTATCTCTCTAAAAGTTCCTCCACAAAGTAAACTGGGGACCCACCAACAGTGGTTCATAGTTAAAATATCCTGTTACTTATTTACTGGTATACGTTACCATTCACTCAGGGAATTGAATAGTATGCAATATCCACTATGAATGGGTGAAGTGAGAAGACAGGGGAGGGGACGAGAATATCTGTACGGAAAGATAGACATGGCCGTGCTATTTTGCTGTGGACGTGACCACCAATCCTACTGCGCGTGGATTTTGCGTGGATTTGGAACAAGAAGTCCACTTCCGTTCGTACCGGGACAAAGGGATGGTGACACCAGTCCTCTACCCCATACCATCCTCATGTCGGGGCGGTGCTAATGGAGTTGGGGGCCCATTAGATGGGATCTTGTATTTGGTTCTCAGTTCCATTTGTACCAGGAACAAACGTTTCTTTACCTCTTCCCTGTGTCTCCTTATGGGAAAGATACTTAAGAGTGGAAGAAGGACGAGCATAATGACATAAATTGTAGAAGATTACACTAAAAATTTTGGGCTTCTTGTTGTTGGAAGTATGTAAATTCATAATAATTATGTTGACATATGTCGTCAAATGATGGCGAGTGGTTTGGTCCACGAGGCTCACCGAGGGTGGCCCTTGGTTGGTTTCTTTGGTCCTTCAGCTATAAATTATCACCAGTGGAATTCTTAATTATCATCTGGACCACTCTTCTGGCACTTGGCATCCATTATTATTGCTTTCTATTGCAAGATTGGAGTTCTTTCTCTCTACAATTTCAGAATCTATTTATCATTTTGACACAGATTGATTTGGTTAGATATAGGATGCATGGTTCTCCAACTCCCCATTGAGCTATTTTCCTGGCTTATGGCGTCAATCATAGTTTATCCACGGGGTGTTCTAATTAAAGCCAAGCATCTGGGAGTTAACTGAAAAAAAAAGAAAAAGAAAAGACAAAAGGAAAAAGAAGATTAGAAGCTGCGCTTAATAATTTAAAAACTGGTACTTTTCCGAGGGAGAATCAGAGTTCAAAACTGAGGGTATGCGGGCTAACAATGACCCAAATCAAGTCAAGACCAAACGATGACCAATATTTTGCCGTTTTAGAAAGCATCCAATACGTGGCCTAATAAAAAAAAGATGGGGGACTTGGCTTCATGTGAACTACGTACAGACATACATCCCATGTAACAGGAATAATGAGGCTAGCTAGGGCCTTCCCAAATAATGAGGCTGACCTCCACCGCACGGCTATAGCTTTGTCCTCCACGACCACCGCTTCACCCTCTTCATGGGGTAAGCTTTTTTTTAATGCCTTCCACTAGTTTAGCCATCTTATATTTACTTATTAATCTGTATGTAACTAATTATATCCCTGAAGTTTTTAATACATTTCTACTATCTAGTTAGAGCATCCCACCCTTTCTTTTTGAATAAGATAATAACCGTACACTAAAGTAAACTGAAGGAAGTTTCAAGTAACTTAATGGAGTGATTTGACAAAAATTACTGTTCATCTCTTTAACTTATTAATGTGTTTTCTCCTGTACCCCGTAAAACGACCGGATAGCTGCTAGCCAGATAAGCAAAGTGATGATGGTACGTACCACGGCTGCTATTGAGATGCTTGATACATTTATTTGTGTATCACATGATGGGGGCCACCGTGGCAGTTCCCATGGGGCGCGGATTCTCTGCTGTGCACCGCACGGTGCGGTGTACAACGCACCGTCCATCGTGCGATGGACGGCTGCACGCAGCCGCGCGCAACGCGCGGGCATCCACGCCCAGCCGCCCATCGCGCGATGGACGGAGCGCGCCGTGCATCGCACGGTGCGGTGCACAGCAGAGGATCCGCCCGCGTTCCCATGACCATAATTTTTTTCACATGCTATTCTCATTTAGTTACATATGGTTATATACTAATCAAGCTTTTGAAATCAAAGCTAGAACTAGGAAGAGTGGCTTGGTGAAGAATTCTGCCATCCTTAGCAATCAACCTAGGGTTTCTATCCCAATGGCACGCACAACCGCGTGAGCCCCACTATAAGGCCCCATCCATCAACCCAAGAACTCACCTTCTTCTATAAAAGCCTTTGGCTTGCAAGCCACAAGAGAAGG
The DNA here is from genome assembly GCA_006176705.1 of Cocos nucifera. NCBI lineage: Eukaryota > Viridiplantae > Streptophyta > Magnoliopsida > Arecales > Arecaceae > Cocos > Cocos nucifera. The sequence goes on along the minus strand of QRFJ01004256.1, from coordinate 112,419 downwards.
CAACCAATCCTCCCTGAATATAATCCAGCCATGGAGAACACCCTCGCTGGTATCAAACTCTTTGGCTCATGGGCGAGCTCATACACCCACCGAGTGCAACTTGTCCTCAAGCTCAAGGGCCTGGACTTCGAGTACGTGGAGGAAGAGCTCACCAACAAGAGCCCCTCCCTCCTCCTCTACAACCCAGTCTACAAGAAGGTCCCCGTCCTCCTCCACCTCGACCGCCCCATCGTCGAGTCTGTCATCATCCTTCAATACATCGACGAGACCTGGACCGACCGTCCGATCATGCCCGCCGATCCCTACGAGCGCGCCCTCGCCCGCTTCTGGTGCTACTTCGCTGACGATAAGGTTATCTTCTTGCTCATCTGTTACACTTGCTATGTGATTAGCTTTCCATTCTCTTTATTTTGATTCATAACCGAGGTTTTGGATAATTGGATGGCAATGGCAGCTTGGCCCTGCGGTCGGCGCCGTGTTTGGGTCGGCAGGTGAGGATCAGAAGGCAGCTGTGGCTCAAGTCCATGAGAATTTGAAGCTGGTTGAGACCGAGCTCCGGGAGGGAGCTTTCAAGGGGAGGAGGTTCTTTGGAGGTGATGCGATTGGTATCTTGGACATTGTCCTTGGATGCGGTTCCTACTGGCTTGCAGTGTTTGATGAGGTCATGGAGGTCAAGCTTGTCGACCCCGAAGCGTTTCCTCTCTTCCATGCATGGCTCCGAGAGTTTGAGGAGCAGGAGGAGGTGAAGGAGATCATTCCGGCCATCGATAGGTTGCTCGAGTACGCCAGAGGCATTCGTCAAATGATGCTTGGTCTCAAGGACGCCTCTACTACCCCCGCTACTACCGCCGCCACTACCACCACCACCACCGACAATAGCAGTGTAGTTGTTGAAAGTGCTGGTAGTGTTTGAAAGGGTACAGTAGGATCTTTCTAAGATTTGGGTTTGCTATTAGTATGGTAGCATAACAGGTCTAGTAGGTGGACTCTTTAAACTGTGGTCATAGTTTCTTGTGTTATGTCATGTGATTAGTTGCTTTAAATATGGTTTCTGGTTGTGTAGATGTAAGTTTTCTTATATCGGTGGTCTTCTGCTTGATGGCATGGGTTTGTGGAACTGCTTTGTTGAATTCAACGGCCTACAGCTCGTTTCTTATTATAAATGATATAGATGCTTTCTAAAAAAAAATCAGTACATCTGAAGTTGATGCGGGGGTTTCTTTAATGCTGGTCCTAGCTTCCATATGAGCAGTTATTGGTGATGAATTGAAGAGAGTTTATTAGAAAATTATCTCCTTTCTCCAATGAAATATGTGCTCATGTGCAGGCAAGAGAAGAGGAACGCAATGGTAATTACAAGGAAAATCATTCTAAAAAGTCACTCGTCTCTCTTCCACCATGTTCACATTGCTTCATCATTTGGCATAATTCACAGTCAAATACAAAGCAAGCAATGAGAATCCAAAGAGCTTTGGTAACTTAAAAATATCACTCGACAAGTCACTTAGCTGGTTGGGTGTACTCTCAGTATTGCTCCTTCTGAATGCCATTTAATGAAGCAAAGTCATTGGTACAAGGCACCTGGGTGGAATTTTATGAGTAATTTCTGAGTTACCGTACGGATATTGCTGGAGGAGAATACAGCAGACCAGCTAGGTGATTCTTTGAGTTAACACTCTTTGAGTTACTAAAGCATTTTGTTGTTGTTAGAGCTACTGTCCAATTCGCTAGGCATCTCAGGTTCTTTCTTTCTTCTTTTTTTTTCCCCTTCTTTTTGATGAGAAGGTGGAGGAAAACCTCCTCCCCCATTTATTCAAACTGAGAGAAGATTTTTATATACAGTGGGTAGATCAAGCGGGCAGAGAAGAGAGACACAAGGGAGTACGGTGAGACAAGAGGAAGAGGTCTGTTACACAGGTGTTGACGGGGTCCCTAAGCTATTCCAAAGGCTCTGATGTTTCTCTTCTGTCTTAGGGGGGACAAAGACGCCCAGCTGTGGAAGGTATCCAATGCCTTCAGGAGGGTAGGGTAGATCGAGTGGCTCCTATTGGCTGCTAAGAATTGTTCACCAGCTCTACCATTTAACAGAGGTCCGTTTTTGGTTTTCCACTTTGTCCAAAGCTCATGTAGGGTTGATGGCCAACCCTTCAACCGCAATTGAATCTTAATAGCTGACCAAAGGCTCTCTTGAAACGGACACCTCACAAACAGCTGAGTGGCGGTCTCAGAGCTATCGCCTCAAAGTGCGCATCTGACGAAGTGCATCTCAAGTTCTTAAGCTCCCACGGCTGGCACATCTGACGAAGTGCACCTCACAAACACCAATAGAGGAGGGTTGAAGACTTCGAGGATGGAGGAAGAGCGAGGGAGATGCAAAGAGGAGACCGTAGAATATTTTCTTCATGTAATTTACAAAGAGACCATCAATTTTCCCCTTGTGGGTCCCCATACAATCTTCCGTTGACTAGGCTTGCCAACCGTACTCCTTGCAGGCTAAAATCTGAACTCTGAGCTGATTTAATTTAGACTTGGGTGCAATAAGAAGCTAATTGAGTAAATAAAGATAGAAAAAATTAATGTGAATTGAAGCTGGGGGGTGGCAGTGGTTGGTGAAAAATTTGGTAAGGTGGCTTCATGTACGCTAGATCGACTTTGGAGCCATAATTCACAATTAATCACAAAAATATGTGCTGATAGCCGAAGAGCGACCAGAAACCCAGGAGAAGCCTCTTTACTTGAAATGTGGACTATTTTGAGCTGTATTAGAAGTACGCACTTGTGTGTAGACTTCTGCCAGTCCATGGTTGAAAATAATGGCTGTTTTAATGTTGCAGTGGCTTCTCTCAAGAAACTAATATGTTGGCTGTCATAACATTGGATTCCAGAGATTCCCCTTGGAAGAGATCAGAGAAAGGTAAACATTTTTCTTTAAAAAGGTACTTTAAAAAATCAGAATGGTGAAATAAAAAAACATTATGATACTATTTGGGACTCGGAAATTAAAGCTGTCCTGGAGGACTTGCAGTCCAGCTGTAGGCTCTAAAATCTAGTGATTGTCACCATCAACCTCTTTTTTTCATGGAAATACTATTTTTAAAATTAATTTGAAAGCATCACCATTGGGTTTACCATCGAGCTTTCAACTCAGAAATCCTTGCAAAACAAAGGGGGGATGCGTAGGATGGCCCGCTGTCAATTGCACCGGCCAAGGATTCTGAACAAAAATAAGAAAGAGATGGTGGAAGAAAAGTTTAGAAGAAAGAAGAAAAAATTATTAAAAAATTTATAAGGGGCTTATGCCACTTTTTTCACAAAGGTTACTCTCCACAGGTAACATTTCTCTCCCCTTGAAACTTCCACTAAAGGATAAGTAGATTTTATTTCAACCGAAAAATAAGCTCAAACATGGTATATCTAAGATTTAATTTAAGTTAATATGGATCCCAATCTTAAAGTTGTTAGGGTGATCGACTAAAAAAAATTCTAATCAGATGAGACCTTGGCAATGGATGTCAACAGGATGTAATTAATGATCTATATAATCCATTAGATGCTTTCAATAAATGCATCTTTATTTATATTCTGGACCAAGTTTTTTCTTGATCTCTTTTTTTAATAATTTATTTAAGGGAAACAATAGAAGTAAGAAAGAAAACAAAAGATGCCTAAAAGTGCCTTCCCTTTTTTTCCTAATTGTAGGAGCTTTTTGTTTTGGTATTTTTTTCCGGGCATCCTGAAGGCATCTTAGAAAAACTAAAAAAAAATGGATTTTTAAGCGCAGGCACGCATCTCTTTTTTTTACAGGCATGCCTTTTCAGATGCGTACGTATAGATGCACGCTGATCCAACGGTCAGGAATCCGATCAGATATGAACTAAAATTTGATCGAGTGGAGTACAGTCCACCTATATATATACATACATGCGCGCATGCGCATATATATATATATATATATATGTATGTATGTATGTATGTATGTATATACATACATACACACACACATATATATATATATACATACATACATACATACACACACACACACACACACACACACACACACACACACATATATATATATATATAATATATATATATATATATATATATATATATATATATATATATATATATATATATATATATATATATATATATATACATACATACACATACATACATACATACATATATATATATATACATATATATACATACATGAATACATACATACATATATATATAGAGAGAGAGAGAGAGAGCTAGATTAGAATACATTTTATTGGATTTGGACTCAGATCTGGTTAGGTCAAAATTCTATAATGGAGGTTCTACATCAATGATCAAAGTCATTGGATGTGATCTACTATCTTAAAATTGCTTACACACTAAAAATCATATGATTTGAAGATCCCTAACTTATGCATCAAGTGATCTAAAAATATACCTAATTCAATTTTATTTAGGCTATCCAATTTTTGACTACTTAATGCATAGGCTAAGGATCTTCAAATCATATGATTTTTGGTGTGCAAGTAGTTTTGAGGTAGTAGATTACGTCCAACGGCTTGAATCATTAATGTAGAATCTCTATTATAGAATTTTGATCTAACTGGATCTGGATCTAAATCTAGTCGAATGTATTCTAGTCTGGCTCTCTCTCTCTCTCTATATATATATATTTATGGGATGGGGGTGGGAGTGGGGTGGGGTGTATGGGAAAGAGGTCTATCCATATTATATTATTATTCTACTCTAAATATTGATTGATATACTACTCAAAACTTTAGAGATTCATTGCTAATTAAGTCTTATCTGATTATAATTTTAATTTTTAGTTGATAATTAATTTTAATTATTTTAAGATTTTATTTTTAGTATTATTTTATTTAATTATTTTCTTCTACAAGTTATTAAAATTTATGTTCGAATGGATCTTTGGTTTCTAAGTTTGCATAGGAGTTAAACTCCCATTCATATAATGTCTATTTTCAGAAATTATTATAGTCTCCTTTAAGATATGGGAAGAAAGAGATAAGAGAGATTATTTGTACATATGGACTCTTTCATGAGATATTTTTGTAAGATTTTGATCTTTATTCTCTTTTGAATAAATTTATTTTTTTCTTCATTTTTTCTTTCATAATTATTTTTTTTCTTATGATTCTTGGAAAATAATTTTTATTTGGTATTTGCTTTAGATCTTGGGCCAGCATGGTTGAGCTACTCCATGTAACATGCCATTCTACATGGTATTAGGGCTAAGGATTTAAGATTCGTATTCTATCTGTTTGTCATTCTATATGATATTAGAGCCATGTACTTGGAGAGTAGTCAAGTGCTTTGCATCTTTAATTAGATTTATTGAGAGCATAATTTTTTGTGATGACTTGATTATTGGTGATTTACATGTTTATTGCTCGGTGTGGTTAATGATCTTCTAGTAATTCATTATGCAATGGTGCAAGTACGTGGACTTTTATTTAGTGATTCAAGAGGTGAATCATCATAGTTGATGCTATTGCTATCTCTATCAATAGATTTTGTTATAAGATGCTGGGTCATGCTAACATCAATAAGTCTGCCTTTATTATTTTATTTATTTTTATAAGTTAAACAACATCAATTATGCATATTAGAAGGCTCTTGTTAGGTCTTATTTGAAAGGACATGATTTATTATGAAATATTTTGGATGAGCCAAAAATAATGCCAATAGAAGAGATTGCGAGAAGAAAGTGAAATTTGAAATCTAGAAAGATAACATGAATTCTTCAAATTTTAGTTAATATTTTCTTTTCATATTTGAGAAATAAAAGAGCCGAAGAAAGTATGAGATATTCTTGTGGCTATCTATTCATATTCTGGTAATATGAGAAATTACAAATGAAAATTATCTGAAGAGTGAATTTTAGTTGTCGGCTTCTTCAAAAGTTTCAAAGAGGAATAAAATTGATTAAAAGATGAAGATTTGAAATAGGGAGAACTTGATCAAGTAGAGATTGAATCGACTTTTGAAAACTTAGAGCATGGTAAGATTGATCAGCTTGCAGGATTAATTAAGTCTAAAAAAAAAAATTCGAGAGCAAGAGAAGCTTAATTGGATGGCTATCATATCAAGTTCAGAAGAGATCGTAATTAAAGAATCCATCGATTATGAAATTGCTCAAAAAGAGTCAAAAGATTTTACAATTGATCTAGTTATAAAGATCCATATTAAGAAATCAAAACATGTGGAAGAGTCCTATATTGATACTATCCAAGATATGGACATCATGTAAAGATTTGTTAGCTATGAGGATGAAAAACTGGCCAATTTTGAAGTAGTTTCAGAAATCAAGCAAAGGAAAAAAATGCTTGGTGGAGATGATTCTTATTGTACATTGGTGTTCAACAAGATTTTTGGTATATTGATTCATTTTGAAGCTACTCTAAAGTTCAAGTCGTTAGAAGATTCTATGCATCAAGATTTGATCTCATATGTTGAAGCCAACTGTATGCGGATTGTGACGACCCAGGACCTCACCCAAAAAGACTAGTTAGAAAATATTTTTTGGGTTCCTTTATCGTGTATAAGTATTCAAGATCTTTTTAGTGAATAATTGACGTGGAACTAAATATACACTCATATGAGTCCTCATACAGATACTTGAAGCTTCTTAAGTGGAAGTATATGAATATGACCAAAATTTTATTTTTAATTTACTTATTTGTACGTAATGGTTGACCAGATGGTCACAGTTGTTACAATCGACAACTTGACGTTTGATGCTCAAAGAAATTTTAGCATCATGACTATGAAGTTAGTGCCGAGAGAAAGTATTATAGGACATCATCGTGTTCGACATATGCATAGAAGAGAATGAGCCAACAAAGAATTTAATGTTGGAGCCAATAAAGGAGTTCCATCATTCAATTATTGGTTTGACAAATGATGACGATGGCTATGATGACATTTCATGATATCGATAAATTCAGCATTATCGGTATATACTTTGCAATGAAGGAGAGTGTTGAGACTCATTGCAAAGTTTCAATCTAATTAGAATTTTGTTTTTTAATTGACCATTGATTTTAATGACTTTAAGGTTCTATTCCAAATATTACTTTATTTAATTATTTCCTTCTAAAGATTGTTAGAATTTGTATTTAGTAGATCTTTAGTTTCTGAATTGAGGTACGAGTTAAACTCCCACCCATATAATGTCTATTTAAAGGAACTATTGGCATCTTCTTTAGAGTGTGGAAAGAGAGAGAAAGAGAAAGATTATTTGTACATGTGAAGACTTTTTTGTGAGACATCTTGCAAGATTTTGGTCTTCATATTTTTTTGAATATTTTTTTTTCACCCCAATTTTTTCTTCCATGATTATTTTTTTCTTGCAATTCCTTGCAAATAATTTTTATTTGGTGTTTGTTTAGGATTTTGGGCCGGTACGATTGATCTATCCTATGTAGCATACTGTTCTATATACTCAAGTCAAAACCTCTAGATGATAAGTAGAATGGTGTGATCATTGGGGCAAGCCCTTCATGTAGACAAACCCACCTCTAGTACCCAAAAGTGAACCAACTAAAATCAGTCTTATAGGCCCAAGAATCAATCTAATGGGCTGGGGCCTTGGATCAATGCTTACTCTAATTGATGGATAAGGCTTAAGGCTAATTGCTTTGGTCTTCTGGTAATTAGTTTGTTCTCTAGAATGTTTGATGGATCCAATGGGACAACAGTGTGATTTTATGCGCGAATAAAACTTGCCTTTTTTTAAATAAGAGAACTAATGTTCGTGTATAGGAGAGGTATCTTGAATGTTTAATGATAGTGGAGTTTAGAACTGACCGCTTCGTAACCTTCAGACGTCCGCCGCATGGGAATAAAAATTATGTATGATAATTTTCATATAGAAGGCCATGCTGCATCAAATCATCCTCAGGTGAGGCTGTGCATGGGTCCTGCATCCACATATAGCCTAAGCATGAATGAAGCTGAAAAAAAACACGGATCATGATTCGAGAAATAGCTCCTAGCTAGATGTAGACTGGTATTGGGCGAAGCCTACTTCTAGTAGTGGCAAAAATGTTTCTTTTCTCATTTTTAAATATTTGATGCCCATACGCATCCACACAGCTGACGCAAATGCATGCGGACGCACAGGAGCAGGGAAGCATGTCCACAGAATGAGACCATATCTCTACCTTTCTATTTTCTTTTGAGTTTGGATTCTCAGCTATCACTTCTTTAGGCAAGCTAAACCTAAATGAAATTAAAGAAGAAGAAAACTTGGTCCATAATCATTGAAATAATGAAAGAAAATTAAATAAATAGAAGAGACAAAAGAGATATAAACAAAGCAGAGAAATTGCAGATGCAAGGAGAATACCTTTCGGGATTTTTAGCCACTCCAGCTTGCTCTATATAACAAGGATGCGCAGCTCCCATTTCCAATAATTGATTCCAAAATAAAATATCCCAAGGTCATTTTCCCTTTTTCCCAGAATCAAATATTTTATCAATTACTTAAATCCAATAACGTAATATTGAAAAGAATTATCAAACACATAATGGAGATAGACTTCGTAAATCATTAATATAAGGCTTAATTATGCAAAAAGTTTAAAATTTTTTGAAGATTTTTAATTTTATTTTAAATTTTTATATAGTACAATCAGATCATCGAACTATCAATTTTTTTTTTATTTGGATCCTGATTGTGATTTTTATCGGTGGATGGAGTTATTATGTGATGTCATGTGACTTAGGTGCCCTTCTTTTTGTTGACATGGAAAAACACTTCCAAGTTTCATTTGAAGAGGAGCATTTGAAGAGATGGTGAGTATGAGAGTTAGGAGGTCTTCAAAAAAGTCTCCACTCTCTAGCATGGAGTCATTGGAAGCTATAAAGGTGCAGATCATTGTAAGTATGGTCTTGTACCTAAAATATAGACTTCATGGACTGATGACAGCTTTGGGTGAAGGTTTAGGGGTTGTCCAAGCTATCAAATAAGTATAATCGATTTCTTAGATGGATGTTTCCGCTAATCTGGTTATCCAAATCATTAAGTTGTTTATCTTATGCATTTTGTTGTATACAAGTTGGCTGTGTTTTCATCAACTCATCTTTATGGTCTTGTTAGTTCACATATCTTGATGTATATGTTTGCGTCTGTATGGCAGCGTTTGTCTTTATTTGACTGTTTTGGTTGCCTGTTAAGTTGCTAAGATAGCATCTAAACCTTTATAACTTTAGTGGAATATGCAACAAAGGTAAAGTGGTTTTTCTTTCAACCTGGTTTTGTAGATCAAAAAAATATTTGTCATAATATTTATGATATTTGTTAGTTGCAGCATGATTCGTATTGCAGATATTTCACATTGATTGATCTTAAAATTGGAGGTCGGCCAAAAGTGGCTCTACTTGAAGAAAGAGATGAAACTAGGAAATCGAAATTAGAAATGATAGGATTATCTATAATGATTGGAAGGTATCGATGAGAAAGTTTAGGTTTGAAAGAATATATGGTAGAACTAAAAGGATAGATAATTGATTTGTTAGAAGAGGTAGAGATTTTAAAAAGAGAGGCAGTAGACATCAAAGAGGAGACAATAAGGTAGAAGGTAGAATGATTTGTGTTCAGGATGGAGCTTGCAAATAATGCTGCAAGGGAGAAGCTTTATATTATTGCAATCATGCTTTCATGGATTCTTCTAGCATTGGTGATTATGTTTTGAGTGATTGACATTTTTGTGGCTATATAACAATCTTAAAAATGACTTTTGTAATGGTGATTATATTCTGATGATCATTTCTTGAATGCTTGTTAGTATGTCAAGCTATTAAATAACCCTTGTAATGAATATTGTGTGGTAATGATATTGAATATAATGCATGCTAGTAATGATCTATGGTACAAGTTCATATATAGTAAGTCATGCTCAATCAATATTATAGACATCTTGTTTCATATGTGATACCTATATTGAAAAAGGAGTCATGATAACTATGAAACAATAAGCTTTGAAACAATGAGCCATAAAACGTTGAAAAATGTCCTTGCTGTTATAGGCCCAAACCCTTGATACGTTTGAAACATTTAAATCCTTTGGTAAATTGTAACTATTGGTGTAGAATCTGGTCGACGTCGGATCGAACTGGAGTTGAGGAAGAAGAGGTCACCATCGATGACCTGCAAAATAAAATTCCGTCTGGAGTCAGTGGTAGTGGCTCCGATAGGATTCTCCAACGATCAAGCTAACTCTTTCGGCCAATATAAATGGAGTGCTCAGGAAAGAAGTCAGTAAAGTTTTGGAAAGGAGAAGAGATCTTAGAGAAAACATATCTGGAGGATCTTTTTTATAGATGAAGCCCAAAGCGGATTGATAGTGACAATCATAGCTGTCCGATAGCTGGCTGCTCGGGGCCGCATGGGATTTATTATGGAGAGGGGCACCATCTGTAGCAGATTAATAGTGATAGCCATAGCCATCCGATAGCTGACCGCTCGGAACTGCGTGAGATTTATTGCAAAGAGGGGCGCTGCCTATAGCAGACTAATAGTGATAGCCGTAGCCGTCCGGTAGCTGGCCACTTAGGATCGCATGGGATTTATTACGGAGAGGAGTGCCGCTTGTAGCAGACTGATAGTGACAGCCATAGCCGTCCGGTATTGAACCGCTCGAGGCCACGTGAAGGGATGAAGAGCTTTGGCGTATGTCAATTCTAGAGGAGTTCAGACTCCTAAAGAAAATATGGCAATAGGGGATTATCCGGGAGGAGTGCTAGTTGAAATCTGAAAGTAATCTACTGGAGAAATCCAATTGAAGAAGTTCGGAAGGAGTTTGGCTTTCAGAGGTATCCGACTGAAGAAAAAGTTCGAAAGGAGTTTGGCTCCCGAAGGTATCCAACTGAAGGAAAAGTCCAGAAGGAGTTCGGCTCCTAGAGGAATCCGATTGAAGGAGAAGTCCGGAAGAAGTTCGGCTCCTAAAGGAATCCGATTGAAGGAGAAGTCCGAATGGAGTTCGACTGGGTTCGGCCGCTGGAGGAAAAATTTTTGATCGAAGCTCTTCCATGATTACCAGTTGCATTAGGCTAAGCATCAGACTGGACTTCGATGGGAGCGGGTTTATCCTCAATAATAGTTTCTCCACTTTCAAGTTTGAAATTCGAAGGAAGAGAGTACAAAAAAAGATGACTGTCGAAGTTCTTTTTTGGGCTCTACACCCGTTGATGTTGACACTCAGAGGAGATCTCATCTCCTATTGACGTTGTGGTTGAAGCTCAGAGGAAAGATCTTATCCTCAACAGAGGTTGAAGAAGATCTTATCTTCTGTTAAGGTTGATGTTGAAGCTCGAAAAAGATCTTATCTTCAGTCGAGGTTGAAGGAGATCTTATCTCTTGTCCTGGGTTCTCGAGCTCATTGCGGACGTCGAGCTCGTTGCGGATGCTGGGCTTGTTGTGGACGTCGAATTAGGATCTCTCTTGCAAACCAGGATAAGGTTCTATCTTTTGCATTTGACGTAGTCAGATTATTGTGAAAAAACACGTACAAGAATTCTCCACCGAGCTTCTTCCTTCTCCACGTCTTTGGTCTACGAGGTTCCGACTTTTGCTCATGTTAGGACGAGATTCTCCTCCTGTTCCTAACAGGCTGTGGGGCATATTAGGATCATTTTCGGAGCCTCTTCTCTCACCTCGTCTAAAATGAACGAGGCCTTCGACTTTGCTCATGTTAGGATGAGGTTCTCCTTCTATTCCTAATGGACTGTAGGGACACATAAGGACCGTTGTCAGGGTCTCTTCCCTCATCTCGTCTAAAACGAACATGAGATCTTCGACTTTGCTCATGTTAGGATGAGTTCTCCTTCTATTCCTAACGGCTGTAGGGGATACATAAGGCCGTTGTCAGGGCTCTCTTCCCTCATCTCGTCTAAAATGAATGAGGCCTTCGACTTTGCTCATGTTAGGATGAGGTTCTCCTCCTATTCCTAACGGACTGTAGGGGCACATAAGGGCCATTGTCAGGGCCTCTTCCCTCATCTCGTCTAAAATAAATGAGGTCTTCGACTTTGCTCATCATTAGAACGAGGTTCTCTTCCTATTCCTAATGAGCTGTAGGGATGCATAAGGACCATTGTCAAGGCCTCTTTCCTCGTCTCATCTAAAATGAACGAGGCCTTCGACTTTGCTCACGTTAGGACGAGGTTCTCCTCCTATTTCTGATGGGCTGTAGGAGCACATAAAGACCGTTGTCAGGACCTCTCTCCTCATCTCGTCTAAAATGAACGAGGCTTTCGACTTGCTCATGTTAGCATGAGGTTCTTCTCCTATTCCTAACATGGCCACTATGGATTGCTTCTTTCCTATCATCACATAGTTTTTGCACCAAGAAATCATAATATTAAAATGGAGGAGTTTTATTGAAGAAAATTTATTGGTAGTACATCCTCAGATTTTCTAAATTCTAAGATTATGGAAGCGTTGTTCCTCCGAGCTCCTTCAGGTGATAGGTTCCGAGCCGGACGACCTCCTCTACTTCATACAGGCCTTCCCAATTTGATACAAGCATTTTCTGACTCTGAGGTTGAGAGATGGTGGCTCGCTGAAGCACTAAGTCTTTCACTCTAAATATTTTATCTCTGACTCTGGAGTTATAGTATCGAGCCATCCTTTATCTATAGGCCGCCATCCGAACCGGATTTCCTCTCATTTTTGTTCTAGCAGGTCGAGGTTGATTCTGAGGTCCAGTGAGCTACGCTGCTCATCGAAGGCCACGATCCATGCTGATGGGAGCTTAAGCTCGATTGGAATGACTGCCTCCATTCCAAAGGCCAAGGCAAACAATATTTTTCTGATCGGTAGCCTTTGAGTAATTCGGTACGCCTAGAGGACATGATAGAGTTCGTCCGTCCAGGCCCCCTTTGCCCTGTCGAGCTTGTCTTGATGTCTTACAGCAAGGTCCGATTGGTCACTTCAGCTTTTTCATTTGTCTGTGGGTGAGCTACCAAGGTGAAGTGATGGGAGATGTTTAGATCTTTGCAAAACTCAACGAATCTCGTCCTAGCGAACTATCATCCGTTATCTATTATGAGGGTTCGGGGCAGACCGAACCGGCAAATAATTGACTTCTAGATGAAGTCCTGTACCTTGTCATCAATAATTTTTGCTAGTAGTTCGGCTTCGACCTATTTGGTGAAGTAGTGGATCGCGATCAGGAGGAACTTTCATTGTTCGGATGCCATTAGAAAAGGGCCAAGTATATCCATTCTCTACTGTGCAAATGACCAAGGTGCGCTCAGTGGAGTAAGCTTGGAGGCCGGCTATCTTTGTATGTTTGCATTTTTTTGACAGCAATCATATTTCTTGACATACTCCATAGAATTATGGTATAAGATCGGCTAATAGTATCCTTACCGAAGTAGTTTTTTATGACAGGGACCTGACTCCTACATGACTTTCACAAATTCTCTCGTGCACTTTTTATAATGCGAAGTCGACCTCTGAAGGTCGGAGATATCTCAGCAGCAGCAGCGAATATGACCTCTTATACAACTTACCCTCATACAAAACGTACCAGGAGGTTTGATTTCTGAGTTTACGAGCTTCTTTTGGATCACAAGGAAGAACTCTCTCTTTGAGACAGGCAACTAAGGGTTCAATCCAGCTCAGCTCGAGCTCTGTTTGCATAACGAACTGTAATTCCTCTGAGCTTGGGCATTTTAGAGTTTCAAAAAATAATTCTTTGGGCAGTTCGACTGAGGCTGAAGTGGCCAATTTAGATAGAAGGTCAGCTCTTGTATTTTCTGCCCTCGGAATCTGTCGAATGCCAAAACTATCAAAGGCCGGAGTCAAATCCCTCACTTTCTTGAGGTATTTCATCATACTTTCCTTCCATGCTTCATACCTACTACTAACTTGGCCGACCATCAATTAAGAATCACTGTAGACTTGAAGCCGATCTACTTTTAACTCTCTTGCTATTTTAAATCCGACGATCAGTACTTCATATTCGATCGCATTATTAGTTGTAGAAAATTTGAAGCATAGCGCGTACTCGGCGACGACTCCCTCGGAGTTGACTAAGACTAACCCCATACCTACTCCAGTAGAGTTGGACGAACCATCCATGTATAGGACTCAAAAACCTTCGAAAAGGTTGGCACTTTCTTCGGAGAGGCTCGATTGCAACCATGGGATGTCGATCTCGCTCTGTTCAAGCTCGACTTCATCTGAAATGGTGCATTCAACTATGAAGTCGATCAATGCTTGAGCCTTGATTGCTGGCCAAGGTCGGTAGTTGATGTCGAACTCTGTTAATTCAATGGTCCATTTTGCAATTCTTTCAGAAGCATCCATTTGATGAAGGATTGGTTTGATCAGCTGGTCAGTGAGGAGCGTTATAGCATATCCCTAGAAGTAAGATCGAAGTCTTTTTGCTGCAATCAAAAGAGCATAAGTCAACTTTTTCAACTTTATATACTTGATTTCGGTATTCCTTAGGATCCGACTTATGTAGTAGATTGGTCATTGTACTTTCACCTCTTCTTTGACCAAGACTGCCACTAGCATCGCAGGGGAGACCGTGAGATAGAGAAATAGAAATAGCTCCTCTCCAAATTCGGGTTTGGCTAGTAGAGGGCGAGCCGAGGTAGTTCTTGAGCTTGTCGAATGCTTTTTAGCATTTCTGAGTCCAGTGAAAATCTTTCGATTTTCTGAGGATTTGAAAGAAGGGCATGCAGCGTTCAGCCAACCTCGAGATAAAATGACTCAAAGATGCCATCTTCTCAGTCAGGCACTGAACTTTCTTGATGGACTTCGGAGCGGTCATCTTCTGGATAGATTGAATTTTCTCTGGGTTGGCCTCGATTCCTCGTCTTGAGGCCATGAATCCCAAAAATTTTTCTAAGGCTACTCTAAAGGTGCACTTGGTTGGGTTCAGCTTCATCTTGTATTTTCTAAGTGTATCGAAAGCCTCTTTAAGGTCGGCGACATGATTGACAATCTCTCGACTTTTGATTAGCATGTCGTTGACGTAAATCTCCATATTATAGCCGATCTACTTCTTGAAGATTTTATTGACCAAGTGCTGATAAGTCATGCCTGCATTTTTAAGGCCAAAGGGCATGATCCTGTAACTGTAAAGATCATGATTAGTAATAAAAGTAGTCTTCTCCTTGTCCTCCGGTGCCATCTGAATTTGGTTATAGCCAGAGAAGGTGTCCATGAAGGTGAGGAGCTCGTAGCCTGAAGTCGCGTCCACCAATTGATCGATTCTAAACAAAGAGTAGCTGTCTTTTGGGTAGACCTTGTTAAGTTTCTTAAAGTCGATGCACATCCTCCACTTGCCATTGGCTTTCTTGACCAGGACTACGTTAGAGACCCAAGTCGGGTAGCTAACTTCTCGGATAAATCCAACATTGAAAAGCTTGTCGACTTCTTCTGCTATTACCTTCTGCCTTTCTAGAGTATGGCCTCGAACTCTTTCTTTCATTGGTCGATGCTTGGGGTCAACAGCCAGCCGATGTTCCATAACCTTTGAGTCAATCCTAGGCATATCCATCGAAACCCAGGTGAAGACGGCGACATTCCTCCGTAAGAAGGTGATGAGCTGTTTCCAAACTTCATCTTCTAGATTGGAGCCAATTTGCACCATATGCTCTACATTTTTGTCATTCAAGGGGATGGCCATTAGATCTTCTATAGGCTCGTCCCGTTCTTTGGTAAGGTCATCGTGGATATCTAGTCTATCAATGGGACAAGGGTCGGACCGTTCTTTCTTTTGCAGGGCAATTGAGTAGCAGTGCCTTGTTAGAGCTTGATGTCCCTTGACCTCTCCGATCTCGTAACTCATCAGAAATTTCATCTTCAAATAATAAGTTGACACCACCATCCAAAGCGCATTTAGAGCAGGTCGGTCGAGAATTGCATTATAAGCAGAGGAAGCTTTTACTATCAGAAAATCCATCCGCGCTTTGGATTATCTTAGATATTGCCCTACAGCCACGGTCAGAGTTATTACACCTTCAACTAGTACTGCAGCACCAGCAAAGCCTATTAGGAGGAGTTTATTGGTCCAAGCTAACTATCAAATATCAACATTTTGGAGAAAGTATCATAAGACAAGACGTCAATCAAACTTTCATTATCAACTAGGACGCGACGTACATCATAGTCTGCTATATTTAAAGAGATTACAACCACATCATTATTTGGGAACTGTACCCCCATGTATCTACCTCAGTGAAGGTTATGGGTTCTTCAGTCCTCCATCTCTTCACTGATTCCTTAGATTTATTGGCCTCTTCTCACCGAAGTCCTCCAAAGATAGTATTGATGATGCCGAGAGGTGGCCGATCTTCTTGTTATTTCTTCCTCTTTGGTGGTTCTGGCTGTGGCAGTGTCCTCAGCCGATCTTCTCTTGCTTCAGATCGGCGTCTGAGGAATCGATCCAGTCGGCCTCTCCTGATGAGCTCCTCGATCTCGTCTTAGAGCTGAATGCATTTTTCAGTATCGTGGCCGTGGTCATGATGGTAGAGGCAGTATTTACTAGGATTGCGTTTGTCGGGATGAGTGTGTATCTTTTCAAACCTCGGCAGTTGCTCCTTGATCTCCATCAATACTTGCATTTTTGGAGCATTGAGGGGGGCATAGTTATGAAACCTTCTGGAGGAAAAACTTCTTGGCACCCTTCCATCGGAGCTTCTTTGACGATGAGCTCGAGGAGTTTGGGCTAGCTTGCGCTCGAGGAGAGTCCATGAACATGGCCGAACTTCATTCGGCCCTCCATCAGCCGTGGGTTTACTAGACTCGCCCGCCTGCCGCTCTTCTACGACTTTCTCATCTTTTAATTTGAAGGCTTCTTCCGCTCGAACATATCCTTTAGCTCGAGCTAGCAAATCGATAAAGTTTCTGGGATACTTCTTCTTCAGGGAGAATAGTAAATCATTCTTCTGAAGGCTGTCCTTGAGTACGGTCATTGCAATAGACTGGTCCAGATTCCGGATCTCCAATGCAGCAGCATTAAATCGGATGACATAAGTCCAGATAGATTTTTTCTCCTTCTGCTTGATATTCATCAGAAAATCCGAACCTCAGCACGGACACCGACTGCTGATGAAGTGAGCCACAAACTGATGGCTCATCTGATCAAAAAAAAAGATGGTATCCGATTTAAGTGCTGAGTACCAGTTTCTGATGGCTTTCTTGAGGGTACATGGGAACATCCGACATAAAATAGCATCTGACGCACCATGGAACAGAATCATTATCTGGAAGGCCTCCAGATGGTCGATCGGATCGGTGGTTCCATCATAACTCTCAAACTGTGGGAGTTTAAAGTTCGATGGGATTGGTTCCTGTATAATTCTTTGAGAAGAAAGAGGGTCAGTGCAAATATCATTACCACGTGAGAAGGGAGTATGGCGGAGTTTTTCGATTCGTCGGCTCATTTCTAGGAGCCTTTGATTCAGGAGATCTTCATGATCATTGATCTTCAGGATTTTCTGGTGGAACGAGTGCAAGGCTCCCTCCTGGGTTGAGTCATGGTCCGAGCAAGGGTTCTCCATCCTCTGCTTCTTCTTTTCGGAGGTCATCGGTTGGCTAGCCTAAGTCAGCCATCCCTAGACCGGATCACGAAGCTCCGAAGGAGCCTGCTCTGATCGAATCGGCGTCGGAGCCTGCCGATGTATGGCCTACACCACCTTCGTAAGATCACGAACCTACTGGACCTGTAGATTGAATTGCTCCGCATCCACCATGGCTGTAGGTAGAGCTTGAGTTGCCGAAGCTAAAGAGGGAGCGGATAGGTCTGGACGAGATCTGACCGCAGAGGCTGTTGATCATCGGGTTGAAGCTTTCCTGGGAGGCATTTTTTTTTTGGAAAGAGCTCTAGAGAGGAAGAAGAGAGATCGTTGCTGAGCACTTCTTTAAGAACAAGAAAACCTTGGGAATGAAGGTTCATCCCTTCCTCCAGCGCCAATTCTGTTGGTGCAGAATCTGATCAATGTCGGATCGAGCTGGAGTTGAGAAAGAAGAGGTTGCCGTCGGTGACCTGCAAAATAAAGTTTCGTTCGGAGTCAGTGATGGTGGCTCCGGCAGGATCCTCCGATGATCAAGTCAGCTCTTCCGACCAACAGGAATAGAGTGCTCAGAAAAGAAGTCATTAGAGTTTCGGAAAGAAAAAGAGAGCTTAGAGGAAACATATCTGAAGGATCCCTTTTATAGATGGAGCCCGGAGCAGACTGATAGTGATAGCCGTAGCTGTCCGGTAGCTGGCCACTCGGGGCTGCATGGGATTTGTTATGGAGAGGGGCGCCACCTGTAGCAGACTGATAGTGACAACCATAGCCATTCGATAGCTGGCCGCTCGAAACCACGTGAGATTTGTTGCAGAGAGGGGCGCCGTCTGTAGCAGACTGATAGTGATAGCCGTAGCTGTCTGATAGCTGACCGCTCGGGATCGCGTGGAGTTTGTTTTAAAGAGGGGCGCCGTCTGTAGCAGACTGATAGCGACAACCATAGTCGTCCGGTACTAAGCCGCTCGGGGCCACGTAGAGGGGTGAAGAGCTTTGGCGTATGTCAATTTCAGAGAAGTTCGAACTCCTAAAGAAAATATGGCTATAGGGGATTATCTAAAAGGAGTGCTAGCTGAAATCTGAAAGTAATCCACTGGAGGAATCCGACTGAAGAAGAAGTCCGGAAAGAGTTCGGCTCCTGGAGGAATCCGACTGAAGGAGAAGTCTGGTTAAGAAATCCGACTGAAGGAGAAGTTCGAAAGGAGTTCAGCTCCTGGAGATATCCAACTGAAGAAGAAGTTCGGAAGGAGTTCGACTCCTGAAGAAATCCGACTGAAGGAGAAGTTCGGATGGAGTTCGGTCGCTGGAGGAGTTCAGCCGCTGAAGGAGTTCGGCTGGGTTTCGGCCGCTGGAGGAGTTCGGCTGGGGCTCGACCGCTGAAGGAAGAATTCTCGATCGAAGCTCTTCCGTGATTACCAGTTGCATTAGGCTATGCATCAGACTGGACTTCGGCGGGAGCGAGGTTTATCCCCAATAGTAACATTTGAAACATTTGAATCCATGATATATTAAAATCTTTGAAACCCTTTTTTAAAGACTAAAACATGTTGTATCAGTGACTAAAGATGTAGTGAAATTAGTTTCAGAGGTTGTCTTGCACGAGTCCCCTATCTTAAGATCATAATTGGCAAGTATCGTGGTAGTCTTTTGTATATTGAAGCTGAAACTTTGCCTTTCACATGAAAAAAGTTTATTTTATTTATGTGCCATTAGTCTCAGCCAGTGACCTATTTCATACATGTGCTAATGAACCAAATCCTAAACATTGAACCAAACAGTTTTAATTGAGCCAAACATTTAACCAAGCAATGCACTATACTTTGAACCAGACATTAAACTCATGGAACATTTAAATCATGAAACATTTGACTCTAAATTATGCGATTTTACATTGGGCTTAAAGTCATGAAATATTGGACTGTGCTATCACAAACATGAAATAGAAACATTCAACTTCAAAATGTGTCCTAAAAGGGATATAAAATAAAACATGGAACTATATGGCACAATGAAATAAAGATTTCAGCTGATCCTTGAACTGTACATGGAACTGCAGCACCATCGTTCAAATATTGAGCCAAATTTTGAAATCATAAAACATTGAACCTGAATCTCTATCTTTTACATAAAAATAATGTATTTCATTCATGTGCCATTGATCTTAATTAGTGAACTATTTCTTATATGTGCCATCGAACCAAGTTCCAAACATTGAGCCAAACAGTTTCAACTGAGCCAAGTAATGAACGACTTAAGACATTACACTTTAAGCCAGACAACTCATGGAACATCGAAGACACATGAAATATTGGACTTCAAATTATGCTATTACACATTAGACTTGAAGTGATTGAGCCACTAAAATGAACTGTGCCATTAGAAATATGAAGTAGAAACCACCCCATTGAAATGAACATGGAATTAAACATGATATATTAGAAACATTGTAAGTCATGATACATTGAAGTAAGGATACATTATATTATGCCATTGAAATGTAAAACCTTTAGCTAATCCTTTGACAAGCACATTGATCTGCAACACTGAACATAAGCATTAAATTGCATATTGGAGTCCTTCTATACATTAAAGTAATTATGATACATTAGAATATACTATTAGACATATGACGTAGAAACATTGCACATCAACCATGCCATTGAATGCACATCAAATGAACTTCAATATGGAACATAAAACCTTGAAGTCATGATACATTAGACATGTAAAGCCTTCAGCTGATCCTTTAACAAGCACATTGAACTACAACACCAAACATAAGCATTGAATTGTACATTGAAGTCTTTCCATACATTGAAGTTATGATACATGATACTGTGCCATAGACATGTGAAGCAAAAACATTGCACATCAACTGTACCACTGAATGCACATCCAATGAACTTCAACATCGAACATAAAACCTTAAAGTCATGATACATTAGACATATAAAGCTTTTAGCTGATCTTTTAACATGCACATTGAACCACAACACTGAACATAAGCATTGAATTGCACATTGAAGTCCTTCCATACACTGAACATACATTGAAATTATACATCAAATGAATTAGTAATGCCCTGAGAACATTGAATTGAAACATCGAAGTCACAAACGTTTAACTGAAATTGAAGTCATGATACATTACTTGTGGAACATATTACACTGTTCCATTGAAGCTATGAACAATCCATTGAAATATTGAAGTCATGAAAATAAAACTGACATAAACACTACAAGTACATATTCACTAACAAAATATTGTTCCACAATAAGTAAACATTAAATAGTTGATAGATTGTTCTTCCTAACAAAAAACATCAAACAGCAATCCTTCTAAACATGACCAATACTACTTTTCTGAGTTCCTGGTTGAGAAGATAGTGATTGAGTAGATTCTCTAGTTTGGTTTTTCCTCCTTTCATCAACATAAGATCTTAGTGAATCCATAGTAAGTTGGGTTGCTCCTCCATGACTCATGTGCTGCATCCTACCTAGTCCCTATGAAATAAAGAGTGTTGATATTAGCTGAGTCTTTTCATATGAGCCAAAACTCTTACCATAAAGAATCTGTCCCCACTATCAGGGGACACAAACAACCCATAACTATGAGATAGCCTTTCTTGCCTTGGCCTCTTTCTGGTTTTAGTAGAGCTCTTATCGTACTAGTATTCATCAGTTCCAATAACTGCCAATTGCTTTGTTCGTGTCCTTATTGGCAGCTTTGGCAGCCCTTTTGTAGTGGCTCCATTGAACATAACCTAGCATAATAAGGATAAATACTGTCAAAGACATTAAAGCTAAAATGCTATGTCAAACATATAGCTTAGTTATTGTCATAACCTTATTTGCTCTTGGCCTACCTCTAGATCTTTTGGGTGGTGGACAATGAGTCAAATCAATATTTGATGAATCGTTAGCTTCTACTAGGGCATCCTTGTTTGTTATGACCTGTTCTGAAGCAAATCTGATAGGTCATTTATCTTCCATGCCTAGATAGTTTGTGAGGATTCTTAGACTCCTCAGTGGGTCCTTCCTTCTATTCTTCTTTGTTCTATCGGGCATTACCCTCACAGGTGGAGGTAGAACCGGCTCTGGACCTATCCTAGGCCATAATTGCACCCTGTTGACATGTTGAAGAACGGACTTGTAGCATCTTCTCCATACATCCTTAGTATAGCATTCTTCCACGAGCCTCTACACTATCATTTTTACACCATATTGTAGATATTGCATGAATGCATGGAATACCTGTTAGGTTCCACACATTGCATGCACAAGTCCAATTTTCCAAGCTCACCTCATAGGACCGACTCTTGCATGCCATATTATACTTCCTATTGCCAATATAAAATGGCTCGCACCATCTACTCTCTGACTTATTTTTCTTGATCTTCTCTTGAATTTGGGAGCATATAATTCCATGTCATTTCTCAATGTCTTCCCTTCTTTATGCCATTCCGATCATTTATGTCCTTCGCATGTCTTCAAGCATGTCAATTGTTGACTTCTCTCTTGCCTGTACCATGCAACCATTGAATGCTTCGAACATGTTATTATCAATAACATTATAATAAGGAAATGGACTAAGCAAAACCTTCACAAATTTTCTTGGGTTTACATCATTGAAGTCCTTCCATGCTTTCTCCGACAATCCTTTTAGCTCAATTACATCAAAAAAAAAAAAATCTTCAGTTGTACACTTGGCAGCCTTAAAGAAGGTGGACTTGAAAACTCCATCCTTATGCTTCTTTTTTTTAATTTTCATAGATATGCCTTGCACAATATCTGTGCACAACATGTGGCAGCAGATCATTAACTGATTGGATCAATCCCAATAAAGAATATGCAACAAAATAAAACTAACAAAATATTCAGAATTGCAGTAAATGTAACTTGACTAAGTAAATAATTTACCTTTTGTTGGTCACCGATAACAGTCTAACCCAGCCCATCTCCAAGCCTAAGATCTTCGGCTAATAGGTTAATGAACCAAGCCATGAATTCTTGCATTCCACCTCAACCACAATCCATGCAATTGGAAACATCTGATTATTAGCATCTCTGCCAATGGCAAATAAGAGCTCACTTTTACAAATCCAATTAAGAAGCATCCATCCAAGCCAATTATAGGCCTACAAGCTCCTAAAAAATCCTACAAAGAGCTTCGAAACCTATATGCAATCTTTGGAACTGTAGCCCACTACCAGACCTATTAACCTTCAAGATTACTATAGTGCCCTTATTGCTCCTTTTGATCTTGTCACAATAATCAGGCAGCCTGCTATAATACTTATGGTGAGATTCTCTAATAGACTCCAAAGCCATATGCCTTCCCTCTAATATTTAGACACACTTACATCCACTTCAAATTTCATCCTAATGTCATGCTTCATTTCTTTGGGTTTATCCTCAAACTCTCTTGCAATCCATTTGGCTATCACTTGACTATTCTTACGACTTCTTGTATATTTATGTTCTCCAATATAAATCTTTATTTGGAACTTATCTAAATATTTCTCATATGAACACCACAACCAAAATGGACAACCATTAAATGCACATTTTACCTCTACTCAGGTTGCTTCATTCTTGATAAACCTTACATCATACCTTGGTCCTACACTGTACTTGACCACAACATCTTTGAAGTGCTCCACGGTATTGAATATCGTACCTTTACCAAAATAAACATCCCGCATGTCAGTTCTAGGGTTGAAATGAAGCCATCTCTTCCTCTTCCTAAGGTCACCAATGTCATGTTCAGGATTTGACTCAAGTGTATCAAAATCAGAAGAATCAGTATGCTCACTATAGTAGCCTGTCTACTCTTGAACTTCGTTCATAGTAGCAGCTTCTGTTGGTCCTGTAATCCCATTGATAGGTGCTGGTTGATCCTTTTGCACCTCATGATCAGCTTTTTACCTATTCCTACTTCTTGCTTCCCTGACTTTGTCCCTTATAGCTATCAACTCATTAGCATCAGTTAATAGCTCAGCATCTGTATAGTAGCTATCATTATTCTCTTCCTCATCGCTATCATTGCATGGTTTGTACTCTTCATCCTGCCCATCTTCATTAGCAACCTTAGGAGTCCAAGTCCCTTAGATATTTTCTGTTTTTCCTTACTTCTTAGTTCTTTACTTGAAACCACTTCCTGACTTTGCTTCCAACCACCTTGCTGGCTTTGTTCAAGCTTGTATGAGCTCCTTTCTTAGCCACATCACTATTTCCTTTGCCCCATACTTGCTTCTCATCATATTTTTTGGTTGTAATCACCACTTCTTGAGTTTGGTTCTCACAAATCTGCTTTGTATAACTTCGAGTACTTGCTTCTTCCTGGAATACTTCATGCTCTACATGCATATGAAGATTTTTTGTTATATCCAAAGCAACCTATATCATTTCTTTCAGCTGATTATCTTCACATAGAAGCATCATTCCTTGATTGCTATTGGGAACAAAAATCCTATAGAATAATCTCACAACTGATCATCCACATATAGCAATCCTACCATTTCTTGTAATTTATCAAAATAGAATGTTTCTATATCACTGATATTGTAATAGGCCACACTCTCTCCAACATATTCATTGCATCCCATCTTGTTGACAAATTTGCTTCCATAATGCATAGTAATAGTCAAGATGTCCATTCTACATAATATATCAAAAAGATTAGTAGCAAACAAAATTTAAAAATAGTAATTTTATTTCTATCTTATAAGCTGATCAATTCTATGATTCTATAAATAACAAATATAAGGTTTACTTGGTTGGCTTGTCAATTTACCAAGTAAAGAAATAACAAATTATGAATTCAAACCACAATGCCCAACAAATTATTAAAGTATGTATAGTTAAGAAAGTAGCCTATAACTATCCCACAATTTATATACATCCAATATTATGGATATTTGGTACTTGGACTGGTGTGGTGGGTTATCACCATCAAATGATGTGTACCATAAAGTAAACGATATGGTACTATAGCAAGATACCAGTATATATTTATTATTATATAGGTATGACACATGGTACTGTAGCTTTCTATATTACTTTAGTATTTCTCTCTATTAATCAATCTTTTCAAGTGCTTGTGAAATTGAACAAGTCCCTGGCATGTGTTTAGCATTTCTTTGTTTTTTTTTTTTTTTTTTTTTAGTAAAAAGAGAGTAGTGGTGAATCCAACTGCTCACCTAAAATTTTATTTAGATAAAAGATGAGTGTTTAGCATTTCTTTCAAAAGTGCTCCCATGACAAAAAAAATTATATTATAAATATAGTTGTTGCTATAAAAAAGAAATATTTATTTCCACTTATTCCAAATGGGAATAAAATAGGATAAAATATCTTGGGACTATATTTTGCTAAAGAAGAAACATTTAACGGAGTTTTGGGACCGTATAGAAATAGGACAAAACAAACTTTTGGGTCACTTACTGCATAAAATCACTAGCAATGTTTGATGTTAAAGTAATCCTTACATCATTTTTTAGATTAACTGAGGGATGTATGATGTAAGGACTAGAGATTATGGAGAAAAAAATACCTAAAATCGTAATACATTTATGGATATAATCTAATACAAGCTGAAAATATTATCTCCATTATCATAATTGAGGACCAGTCACTAATGCTTGTCGTTGAAGGTAAACACCACCTCTCTCAAGACCATCATGGGTGTTTAGATGCTAAGAAGATAATAAGGGCTTTGGATTGGAATGGATCAAAACCTACTTGAAGAGGGGCTAATTCGGGTAATAAAAGCCACCATTCTGCTCCGTTATCATTTTTTGCCACGTAAATAAATTGTTGCCATATAAATAAGGCACGTTATAATTCATTAAGGCAGGCCGATGGAAATCACAACTAGGATCCAAATTGAAAAAATTTGAAAGTTTAATGATCTGATTACACTAAATAAAAATTCAGGATGAGATTAAAAATTTCTAAAAAATTCAAATTTTTTTTGTATAATTAAACCTTAATTGCATAAAGTCTTTTACAATTTTGTGAGAGAAATTAAAGAATATATTTAGGCAATGAAGTTTAATTTGTTGCATTATCAACATGTCATGCAGTTTCTAATCTACATACAGCACATTTCCAAATAAAAATCTAATAAAATAAATATTCAGATTCATTTAGGTGGTGTTTGGTATCATTGTGGTTATTGATTTTTTATTTTTTTCTAAAAAAATAATAAACATGTTTGGTTGGGAGTAGCATTTTTTAATTAATATAATATTAAAAAAAAATATGCTAGCTATTTTTCTAAATGCTAAAAAGTGGTTTTAGATTTTTAGATTTTTTTTTAGCGCTCAAGGGCATCATTTCTTCTTCCTCTCAAATACCTCTCTTTTCTCCTCTCTCTCTCTCTCTCACTCATGCTCTTCTCGGGGACATAGATTGGATTGAAATAGGATCAGAAGGAACATTAGAGCGCTGCCGCCACCATCGGAGCTCCTCCACCTCCGATCCAGAGCATTTCTTGGAGATCTAGGCTCCCGCAAGGAGGCTTCCATCACTGGTGGACCGAAGGAGATCGCCGACGGGAGGAGGAGTCCCTTGTCACCGCTGGATGATGCATGGCTATCACTGCCACTATTTTCGACGTCGAGAAAGAGGTCGTTGGTGGATGGAGCACCAAAAAGGATGAGTGCTGCCGCCATCATCGAGAAGAACTTCCCTAAGATCTACATTTGAGAGTTGGACGGTGACGCCGGGGATATCACTTATGACATCATCGACACCCTCGAGGCATCGATGCATAGAGAAGAGACTTTCTTTGACTTGAGGGTTGGAGGCATCGGAGCCAAGCAGAGACACCAGAGCTTGCCATTAAAGCTTCACCATCAAGTTTGGCAAGCTCGTCGAGACGATTTGCCGATCCTAGCACTATGATTATCAGATCTATTTCTCGTTATTCTTTTTTATTTTTAAATAAAATTTTAAAAATATATTATAAAATATTATGCAGAATCTGGTTGTGGTTGGGTCGAACTAGAGTTGAGAAAGAAGAGATCGCCGTCGGTGACCTGCAAAATAAAGTTTCATCCGAAGCCGATGGTAGTGGCTCCGACAGGATCCTCCGATGGTCAAGTTAGCTCTTCTGACCAACAGAAATGGAGTGCTCAGAAAAAAGTTCGACAAAATTTTGGGAAGAAGAGTGAGCTTAGAAAAAATGTATCTGGAGGATCTCTTTTTATAGATGGAGCCTATAGTAGATTGATGGTGATAGCCATATTGTCCGGTAGTAGGCCGTGTGTGGTTTACTACGGAGAGAGAGGTATCATCAGACTGATAGTGGCGGCATTTCGTCTGATCATGAGCCGCATGGGGTTTGCTATGGAGAGAGAGGTGTTGTCAGACTGATAGTGACAGCCATATCGTCTGATCGTGGAATGCATGGGATTTGTTACGGAGAGAGAGATGTTGTCAGATCGATAATGACAGCCATACTGTCTAATGGAAGCATGCATTCGGAGTCTGACTGAGTTGGAGGAGTCCAACTGTAAGAGTAATTCAGAAGGAGGTCAGCTTTTGGAGGAATCCGACTAAAAAAAAATCTAGAAGTTCGACTCCTGGAGGAGTCAGACTGAAGGAGATATCTAGAAGGAGTCTGGCTCTTGAAGGAGTCTGATTATAGAAGAAATTTAGGAGTTTAGCTCCTATAGAAATCTGACTGAAGGAGAAGTTCAGAAGGAGTTCGACTCCTGGAGGAGTCCGACTACAGAAGAAGTTTGGAAGGAGTTCGGCTCCTATAGAAATCTGACTGAAGAAGAAGTTTGAAAGAAGTTTGACTCCTGGAGGTGTCCGATTGTAGGAGAAGTTCAGAAGAAGTTCGGCTCTTATAGAAATCTAATTGGAGAAGAAGTCTAAAAGGAGTTCGGTTCCTGGAGGAGTCCGACTACAGGAGAAGTCCGGAAGGAGTTCAGCTCCTATAGAAATCTGACTGAAGGAGAAGTCTGGAAGGAGTTTGGCTCCTGGAGGAGTCCGATAGGAATTCGGCCATTGGAGGAGTTCGACTGGAGCTCGATCGTTGAGGAGTTCGATCGGCTAAAGGGGTTCGGCTGGGGCTCGACCACTAAGAAGTTCGGTCGGCTGAAAGAGTTCGGCTAAGGTTTGATCGTTGAAGCTCTTCCATGATTATCAGTTGCATTGGAATAAGCATCAGATCGAACTTTGGTGGGAGCGGGGTTTATCCCCAATAATTGTCCTCTCTACTTTCGAGTTTGAAATTTGAAGGAAGGGAGTACAAAAAGATGACTGTCGAAGTTCTTTTTCAGGCTCTGCACCCGTTGAAGTTGAAGCGCGGAGAAGATCTTGTCTCCAGTCGAGGTTGATGTTGAAGTAGAAGCTCGGGAGAGATCTTGTCTCCAGTCAAGATTGAAGGAGATCTTGACTTCTGTTAATGTTGAAGTTGAAGCTCGGAAGAGATCTTATCTTCAACTGAGATGGAGATTTTATCTTCTATTGACGTAGATGTTGAAGCTTGAAGGAGATCTTATCTCCAACCGAGGTTGAAGGAGATCTTATTTTCTATTAACGTAGACTTTGAAGCTCGAGGAAGATCTTATCTCCAGTCGAGGTTGAAGGAGATCTTATTTCTTATTGACGTAGACTTTGAAGCTGGGGGGAGATCTTATCTCCAGCAGCCGAGGTTGAAGAAGATCTTATCTCCTGTTGACTTATCTCCAGCAATCGAGGTTAAAGAAGATCTTATCTCCTATTGACGTAGAAGCTCGAGGAAGATCTTATCTCCAGTCGAGATTGAAGGAGATCTTATCTCCTATTAACGTAGACTCTGAAGCTCGAAAGAGATCTTATCTTCAGCAGTCGAGGTTGAAGAAAATCTTATCCCTGTTGACGTAGACTCTGAAGCTTGGAGGAGATCTTATCTCCAGCAGCTGAGGTTGAAGAAGATCTTATCTCCTATTAACGTAGACTTTGAAGCTTGGAGGAGATCTTATCTTCAGCAGCCGAGGTTGAAGGAGATGTTATCTCCTATTGATGTAGATTCTGAAGCTCAAAGGAGATCTTATCTCCAGCAACAGAGGTTGAAGGAGATCTTATCTCCTGTCTCCAGTAGCCGAGGTTGAAGGAGATCTTATCTTCTGTTGATATAGATTCTAAAGGTCGAAGGAGATCTTATCTCTAGCAGTCAAGGTTGAAGGAGATCTTATCTCCTGTTGACATAGACTCTAGAGCTCGGAGGAGATTTTATTTCTAGCAGCCGAGATTGAAGGAGATCTTATCTCCTATTATTGTCGGGCATAATGGGGCTATTATCGGGGCCTTTCCTCTCATCCCGTCTAAAATGAATAAGGCCTTTGACTTTGCTCATGTTAGGATGAGGTTCTTCTCATATTTCTAACGGACTGTGGGGGCACATAAGGGCCGTTGTCAGGGCCTCTCCCCCCATCTCATCTAAACTGAATGAGGTCTTCGACTTTGCTCACATTAGGATGAGGTTCTTCTCATATTTCTAATGGACTATGGGAGCACATAAGGACCATTGTCAGGACCTTTCCCTCCATCTCGTCTAAAATGAACGAGGCCTTCAACTTTGCTCACGTTAGGACAAGGTTTTGCTTTCTGTTCCTAACGGACTATGGGGGCACATAAAGATCATTGTCAGGGCCTCTTCCTCCATCTCGTCTAAAATGAATGAGGCCTTCGACTTTGCTCATGTTAGGATGAGATTCTCCTCCTATTCCTAACGGGCTATGGGGGCACATAAGGGCTATTGTTAGGGCCTCTCCCCCCATCTCATCTGAAATGAATGAGGCATTTGACTTTGCTCACATTAGGATGAGGTTCTCCTCCTATTCCTAAGAGACTGTAGGGATACATAAGGACCATTGTCAGGGCCTCTCTCTCCATCTCATCTAAAATAAATAAGGCCTTTGACTTTGCTCACGTTAGGAAGAGGTTCTCCTCCTATTCCTAATGGACTGTTGGGATACATAAGGGCCATTGTTTGGGCCTCTCCTTCCATCTCTTCTAAAATGAACGAGGCCTTCAACTTTGCTCATGTTAGAATGAGGTTCTCCTCCTGTTCCTAATGGACTGTGGGGGCACATAAGGGCCATTGTTAGGGCCTCTCCCCCCATCTCGTCTAAAATGAACGAGGCCTTCGACTTTGCTCACATTAGGATGAGGTTCTTCTTCTATTCCTAACAGACTATGGGGGCATATAAGGATCGTTGTCAGGGCCTCTCCCCCATCTCATCTAAAATGAACGAGGCTTTCGACTTTGCTCACGTTAGGATGAGGTTCTCCTCCTGTTTCTAATGGACTGTGGGGGCACATAAGGACCGTTGGCAAGACCTCTCCCTCCATCTTGTCTAAAATGAATGAGGCCTTCGACTTTGCTCACGTTAGGACGACGTTCTTCTCTTATTCCTAATGGACTGTGGAGTCACATAAGGACCGTTGTCAGAGCCTCTCCCCCCATCTCGTCTAAAATGAACGAGGCCTTCGACTTTGCTCAAGTTAGGACGAGGTTCTTCTCCTATTTCTAATGGACTGTGGGGGCACATAAGGACTATTGTCAGGGCTTCTCCCCTCATCTCGTCTAAAATGAATGAGGCCTTCGACTTTGTTCATGTTAGGATGAGATTCTCGTCGTGTTCCTAACATGGCTGCTTTTAATTGCTTCTTTTCTATCATCACATAATTTTTGCATCAAGAAACAATAATGTTGAAATCGAGGAGTTTTATTGAGGAAAAATTACTGATAGTACATCCTCAGATTTTTTGAGTTTCAAGGTCATGGGAGTGTTGTTCCTCTGAGCTCCTTCAAGAGATAAGTCCCGGATCGGATGACCTCTACCACTTCATACGGGCCTTCCCAATTTAGGACAAGCTTTTCTTGGCTTTGAGACTGGAAGACGGCAGCTTGCCGAAGCACTAAGTCTTCCACTTTGAATATTTTATTTCTGACTCTGGAGTTATAATATCGGACCATCCTTCACCTGTAGGCCGCCATCCGAACCTAGGCTTCCTCTCTTTTTTCTTCTAGCAGATCGAGGTTGGCTCTGAGGTCCTGCGGGTTATGCTGCTCATTGAAGGCCACGATCCATGCTGATGGGAGTTTAAGCTCGATTGGTATGACTGCCTCCATTCCAAAAGCCAAGGCGAATGATGTTTTCTCAGTCGACAATCTTTAAGTAGTTTGGTACGCCCAGAGGACGTGGTAGAATTCGTCCACCCAGGCCCCCTTTGCTCTATTGAGCCTCATCTTAATGCCTTGCAGCAAAGTTCGGTTGGTCACTTCAGCTTTTCCATTTGCCTGTGGGTGAGCTACCATTGTGAAGTAGTGGAAGATGTTTAGGTCTTCGCAGAACTCGGCGAACCTTGTCCTAGTGAATTATCGCCTGTTATCCGTTATGAGAGTTCGAGGCAGATCGAACCAACAGACTATTGACTTCCAGATGAAGTTCTGTACCTTGATCTTGGTAATTTTTGCTAGTGATTCAGCTTCAACACATTTGATGAAGTAGTCGATCGCGATCAGGAGGAACTTCCGCTATCCGGATGCCATCGAAAAAGAACCAAGTATGTCCATTCTCCACTGCGCAAATGGCCAAGGTGCGCTTAGCGGAGTAAGCTCAGAGGTCGACTATCTTTGTATGTTTGCATTCTTCTGACAGTGGTCATATTTCTTGATATACTCTATAGAATCATGGTACAAGGTTGGCCAATGATACCCCTACCGAAATAGCTTTTGTGATAGGGATCTAGCTCCTACGTGACTTTCATAAATTTTCTCATGCACTTTTTATAATATGAAGTTGGCCTTTGAAGGTCAGAGACATCTCAGCAGCGGTAGTGAATACGACCTTTTATACAACTTGCCCTCATATAAAACGTACCAGGAGGCTTGATTTCTGAATTTTCGAGCTTCTTTCAGATCATGAGAAAGAACTTCCTTCTTGAGGTAGGCAACCAACGGGTCAATCCAGCTCGGCTCAAGATCCATTTGCATAATGACCTATGATTCTTCTAAGCTTGGGCGCTTTAGAGTCTCAAAAAATACTTCTTTGGACAGTTCGACTGGGGTTGAAGTGGCCAATTTAGAGAGGAGGTCAGCTCTTATATTTTCTATCCTTGGAATTTATCGAATGCCAAAACTGTCGAAGCCTGGGGTCAAATCCTTTACTTTCTTCAGGTATTTTATTATACTCTCCTCTCGTGCTTCGTAGTTGTCACTAACTTGGCCGACCACCAACTGAAAATTACTGTAGACTTGGAGCCAATCTACTTTTAACTCTCTTGCTATTTTTAACCCAGCAATCAGCACTTCATACTCAGCCCCATTATTAGTTGCAAAGAATTTGAAGCGTAGCGCATACTCAGCGATGACTCTCTTGGGGCTGAGGAAGACTAATCCTGCACCTGCTCTAGCGGAGTTGGATGAACCATCCACGTATAGAGCCCAAAATCCTTCGAAAAGGTCGGCATCCTCCTTGAGGAGGCTCAGTTGCGACAGTAGAGCATCGGTCTCATTCTATTCAAGCTCGGCTTCAACTGAAATGGTACATTCTACTATAAAATCTACCAATATCTAGGCTTTGATTGATGGCCGAGGTTGATAGTTGTTGTCAAATTTCGTGAGCTCGATTGCCCATTTTGTGATCCTTCCGGAAGCGTCCGTTCGATGAAGGACTGCTTTTATTGGTTGGTTCGTGAGGACCTTTATGGTGTGCCCCTAAAAGTAAGGTCGGAATCTCTTAGCAGCAATCAGAAGAAAGTAAGTCAATTTTCTAGCTTAGAATACCGATCTTTGCATCCCTCAGGACTCGGCTTACATAGTAGACCGATCGCTGTATCTTTGCTTCTTTCTTGATCAGGACTGCTGCTAAGGCCGCTGGAGAGACAGCTAGGTACAGAAATAATTCTTCTCCGAATTCGAGCTTTGCCAGCAGTGGGGGTGAGCTGAGGTAGTTTTTAAGCTCCTTAAATGCCCGTTGGTGCTCCACCGTCCAACAGAAGTTCTTTGGTTGCCTAAGAACTTGGAAGAAGGGCATGCATCGCTCGGCCAATCTCGAGATGAAGTGATTTAGGGATGCCACTTTTTTAATCAAGCGTTGAACTTCTTTAATTATTTTTAGAGTAGTTATCTCCTGAATGGCTCAGATTTTTTTTGAAATTGCTTCAATCCTACACCTTGACACCATAAATCCCAAAAACTTTCTAGAGGTCACACCAAAGGTGCACTTGGTCCGGTTCAGCTTCATCTTATGCTTCCTGAGTGCACTGAAGGTCTCCTCGAGGTCAGCAAGGTGCTTTATAGAAGCTCAACTTTTGACAAGCATGTCATCCACGTACACCTTTATGTTGTGGTCGATCTATTCCTTGAAGATCTTGTTGATTAGGCGTAGGTATGTTGCCCCTGCATTTTTGAGTCCAAAGGGCATAACCCTATAACAATAAAGACCACGGTCAGTTACAAAAGTAGTTTTCTCCTCGTCCTCCGGTGCTATCCGTATCTGGTTATAATCGAAGAAGATGTTCATGAAGGTGAGGAGCTTGTGATCTGAGGTTGCGTCTACTAGTTGGTCGATCCTAGGTAGAGGGTAGCTGTCTTTTGGGCAGGCCTTGTTCAGCTTTTTGAAGTCTATACACATCCTCCACTTCTTGTTTGCCTTTTTGACGAGAACCACGTTTGAGACCCAGGTCAGATAGCTAACTTTTCAGATGAATTCATCTTTAAGGAGCTTGCCTACTTCTTCTGCGATTGTTTTCTGCTTCTCTGGGGCATGGTTGCACATCTTCTCTTTTATTGGCTGATGCTTTGAATCAACAGCTAGCTGATGTTCCATGACCTCGGCATTGATTCCTGGCATATCCACTGGGGCTCAGGCAAAGATATCCGCATTCTTCCTGAGGAAGGTGACGAGTTGCTTCCAAACTTCATCATCTAAGTTGGAGCCAATCTGCACTGCGTGCTCTGCATTCCCATCATTTAAGGGTATAGATATGAGGTCCTCCATAGGCTCGTCCCGCTCCTCGGTGAGGTCATCGCGAACATCTAGCCTGTCAACAAAATAAGGGTCGGACTGTTCTTTTTTATGCAGGGCGATCGAGTAGCAGTGCGTTGCAAGAGCTTGATCTTCCCTGACCTCTTCGATCTCGTGACTTGTCAGGAACTTCATCTTCAAATAATAAGTTGATACCACTACTCGAAGTGCATTTAGACCAAGTCGGCCGAGAATAGCATTATAGGCAGATGAAGCTTTTATGACTAAAAAATCGACCTATGCCTTAGCCAATTTTGGACGTTGTCCTACAGTCACAGCCAAGATCATTATGCCCTCAACTGGCACGGCATCACCAATAAAGCCTACCAACGGAGAGTTCATTAGTCCCAAGTGGTTATTGAGTAAGGATATTTTTGAAAAAGCATCATAAAATAAAACATCAACCAAGTTTTCATTATCTACCAAAATACGGCGTACATCATAGTTGGCAATGTTTAAAGATATTACAACCGCATCATTGTGCGGAAACTGGACACTCTGGGCATCTGCCTCAGTAAAGGTTATGAATTCTTTAGTCCTCCATCTCTTCACTGATCCCTCGGATCCGCTAGCCTCTCCTCACTAAAGTCCTCCTGAGATAGTGTTGATGACGCCAAGAGGTGGTCAATTTTCTTATTGATCCTCCCTCCTTGGTGGTTCAGGCTATGGTAATGCCCTCAATCGATCTTCCCATCCTTCAGGCCGTCGCCACAGAAATCGGCCAAGTCTGCCTCATTTGATAAGCTTCTCGATCTCATCTTGGAGTTGGATACACTCCTCAGTGTCATGACCGTGGTCACAATGATAAAGGCAGAACTTGTTAGGATTGCGCTTGTTGGGGGGAGAATGCATCCTTTCCGATCTCGGCTGTTGCTTCCTGATTTCCATCAGTACTTAAATTTTTGGAGTATTGAGAGGGGCATAGTTGTAAAATCTTCATTGGAGAGAACCCCGTCGTGCCCTTCCATCAGGGCTTCCCTGCCTTTGAGCCCGGAGAGGAGTTCGAGCTCGCTTGCGCTCAGAGGGAGTTCGGAAGCACGATTGAGCTTCACTCGACTTTTCTTCTTCGACAGGCCTACTCGGCTTGCCGATTCACCGCTCACCAAAGGCTTCATCATCCTTGGCCTTGAAGGCCTCTTCAGCTTAGGCATAACCTTCAGCCCAAGATAGCATATCGGTAAAGTTTCTGGGGTACTTCTTTTTCAGGGAGAACAACAAATCATTCTTTTGAAGGCCACCCTTGAGTGCGGCCATGGCAACTGATTGGTTTAGGTTCCAGACCTCCAATGCAGCAGCATTAAATTGGGTGACATAAGTTCGGATAGATTTTCCTTTCTTCTGCTTGATGGTCATCAGAAAATCCAAACCTCGGCACGGATGTCGGATGCTGACGAAGTGAGCCACGAACTAATGGCTCATCTGATCAAAGGATAAGATGGTAACCGGCTTAAGTGCTGAGTACCAATTCTTGGTGACTTCCTTGAGAGTAGATGGAAAAGCCCGATATAAAATAGCATCTGATGCATCGTGGAGCAACATCATTATCTGGAAGGCCTTCAGGTGGTCGACCGGATTGATGGTCCCGTCGTAACTCTCAAGCTATGGGAGTTTGAAGTTCGGCGGGATCGGTTCCTGATAATCTTCTGAGAAAAAGGAGGGTCAATGCAAATATCATTACCATGTTAGAAGGGAGTATGATGGAGCTCTTCGATTCATCGGCTCATTTTTAGGAGCCTTTGATCCAGGAGGTCTTCACGATCGTTGAACTCCAGGGTTTTCTGGTGGAACAAGCGTGAAGCTTCCCCCTAAGACGAGTCACGATCTGAGCAAGGACCCTCCATCCTCTACTTCCCCTTTTCGGAGATCAGAGATCAGGTAGCCCAAGTTGGCCGTTCCCAGACCAGACATGGGACTTCGGAGAAGCTCGCTCCGATCGAACCAGTGCTGGATCCTACCGATGTATGGCTTGCATTGCCTTCGTGAGATCGCGAACCTGCTGGACTAGCAGGTTGAGCTGCTCCGCATCCATGACGGCCACAGGCAGAGCTTGAGTTGCCCGAGCTGAAGCGAAAGTGGATAGGTCTGGATGGGATCTAGCCACAGAGACCGTCAATCGTCGGGTCGAAGCTTTCCTGGGAGGCATTTTTTCTCAAAAAAGAACTCTGAAAAGGAAGAAGAGAGATCGCTGGTGAGCACTCCTTTAAGAGCAAGAAAACTATGGAAGTAGGGCCCTTCCTCTAGCGCTAATTCTGTTGGTGCAGAATCTGATTATCGTCGGATCGAGTTGGAGTTGAGGAAGAAGAGGTCGCCGTCGGTGATCTGCAAAACAAAATTTCATTTGGAGTCGGTGGTGGTGGCTCCGGCAGGACCCTCCGACGGTCAAGTCAGCTCTTCTGACCAACAGAAATGGAGTGCTCAGGAAAGAGTTCGGCAGAGTTTCAGAAAAAAGAAGTAAGCTTAGAAAAAACGTATCTGGAGGATCCCTTTTTATAGACGGAGCTTGTAGTAGATTGATGGTGACAGCCATATCGTCCGGTAGTAGGTCGTGTGAGGTTTGCTATGGAGAGAGAGGTGTTGCCATACTGATAGTGGCGGCCATGCCATCTGATCGTGGGCTGCATGGAATTTGCTACGGAGAGAGAGATGTTGTCAGACTGATAGTGGCGGCCATACCGTCTGGTCGTAGGCTGCATGGGATTTATTATGGAGAGAGATATTACCAGACCGATAATAGCAGCCATACCATCTGGTGAAAGCATGCATTTGGAGTCCGATTGAGCTAGAGGAGTCCGACTGCAAGAGTAATCCGAAAGGAGGTCGGCTATTGGAGGAATCCGACTGAAGAAAAAATTCGGAAGGAGTTTGGCTCCTGGAGGAGTCCGACTGGAGGAGATATCCGAAAGGAGTCCGGCTCCTGGAGGAGTCCGATTGTAGGAGAAGTTTGGAAGGAGTTCGGCTCCTGTAGAAATCTGACTGAAGGAGAAGTTCGGAAGGAGTTCGGCTCCTGAAGGAGAAATTCGGAATCTATAGAAATTCAATTGGAGGAGAAGTCTGAAAGAAGTTCGGCTCCTGGAGGAGTCCGACTATAGGAGAAATTCGAAAGGAGTTTGGCTCCTGCAGAAATCTGGCTGGAGAAAAAGTCCGGAAGGAGTTCGACTCCTGGAGAAGTTCGATAGGAATTTGGCCGTTGGGGGAGTTCGACTAGGGCTTGGCAGCTGAGGAGTTCGGTCGGTTGAAGAGGTTCGGTAGGGGCTCGACCGTTGAGGAGTTTGGCCGGTTGAAGGAGTTCGGCTAAGGTTTAGTCGCTGAAGCTCTTCCGTGATTACCGGTTGCATTGGACTAAGCATCAGACTGGACTTAGACGGGAGCGAAATTTATCTCCAATATAAAAAAATAAAAATAATTTTAATTTTTTTAAAAATAAAAAATTAAAAATAGAAAATGGTACTAAACATCACCTTAGTTCTTGGTTGCCATTGATGACTTATCTTACTTTGTCCCCAAGCAACAAATTAATTAACCCAAAATATTCTGCCAACTCATAATAAGCATGGTTGAATCCAACACATAAATGCATATAATATCCTGCATACTATTTTATGCATACTTTTTTGCGCTATTCTGCAGCTCCGCCGCTAACATATTGGACTGAGAGCAATGGTGGAGAAGACCAAGAGAACCAAAGCAATGGAGGGAGCTCCTCTCAAGCTTTACGGCATGTAGTCGAGCTTTTATGTCCATCGTGTCCAACTGGCCCTCCATCTGAAGGGCGTGGAGTACGAGTACATAGAGGAGGATCTTAGCAACAAGAGCCCTGCCCTCTTGCTCCACAACCCTGTACACAAGAAGGTTCACGTCCTGCTCCATGGGGATCGTCCCATCGCCGAGTCCATCATCATCATCGAGTACATCGACGAATTCTGGAAGGCGAAGCCCATCCTGCCCACAGATCCTTATGAGCGAGCAGTTGTGCGCTTTTGGTGCCATTTTGTTGATAACACGGGGAGTATTGTCTTGCTCTCTGTCAGGTTTTAGAGGTCTGATGTGATTATGTGAACGAAACAATTTAGACTTAGCTTCCATACATACATACATACATACATACATCGTGAGCTTACTGGATGATCGTGCTTGCAGAAGGTTGTGTGCATCAATTTTTTCTACGACGTAAAGTTGTCATACCCGAGTTTTTTATCATATTTTTGAGATAGAGGGAAAGACCACCAGCATTATAATTATCAGATTTATATTTTCTAAATATATCATTCAAGAACTAATCCAGAATTGTTAAGTAAAGAGATGCAAATACTAGGGCAACACGTTTCCGTTTTTATTATTGCAATTGCTGTCATCGTCATCGTTATCGTAAGAATGCCCAACTAGACTACACCTGTTCAACAGTGGGTAAAGTTGAGCGGTATCACCAAAAAAATGGTCAAATGAATAAAAGAGAACAAAACGAAAGAGGAGAGGATCCGAACTCCGGTGAGGTTTTGCTTTGTATGGGTGCGAGGACCTATTCATGTAGGTATGCACTTATTCCCATATTGTTTATATATAGGATAGAGTTTGAATATTTTTTATAAAGAGTCAAAGAATTAATTTATATATTACTTTCTAGCTAATTTTTTTAGTGAGTTTCTAGATTCTTACAAATGATATTAGAGTGGATCTAGTCCTTAGCTCATGTGGATAGATTGCATCACAATTATATTTGGTTTGACCATGAATTGACTTTAGTATTTGTGATTGAAGCTGTAT
This sequence comes from Cocos nucifera, assembly GCA_006176705.1. NCBI lineage: Eukaryota > Viridiplantae > Streptophyta > Magnoliopsida > Arecales > Arecaceae > Cocos > Cocos nucifera. The sequence continues at coordinate 74,057 of QRFJ01004256.1, read as the reverse complement.
TACTTGTGATTGAATGGACTTAATTATATAGGCATGCATTTAACTTTACTTTGACTATACACTGAATAGATATTGAGTATTTATATATAGTCATGACATCCAAATAATATCTTTCAGCTATCCTTTTTAGATAAGATTTTGAATTATACAATGAAACATTAGTAATATAGAATTAGCTTGTAATGTTGTGGGTTACAAAATTGCATCTAATCTATGTGTGTCTCTAAAGTAAAAGTCAATACTTTTGAATAGTCTTAATTCATGTCTACTGCTTTAAAAGACTGGTCATTTAGTACATAATTTCTTGCTCATAGGTTTCATCAATAGGTATAAATCATGTAGGTATTGCAAGCATAGATTGGGTAATGCTACCAAGCTCATAAAACTATTCACCTTCACCTTACAGTGCGTGTCGTGAAGGTTAACCACTCATGATTGAGGTGAGTAACTTGGAGGCTACCTATCTGAGGGTTAGTGCTAAGGGACTCAAAACATGCACACAACCAATTGATAGGTTATGACATCAATAATCTCCAAGATCGAGTAATACAAATCAACCCCTAGATCCAGGTGATGGCAAAGAGGTCCCGATCAAATTTGGTCATCAATAACAATTACCAGTTATCCCAATAATTAATTATTTTTATTTATTATTTGTATATATTAAATCATTGCAACTATCTCAAAATTTTTGAAAATGGTCGTCTCCTAGGATCCATTTTGATTTAGACCTTGATGAAACAAAACTAAATGATCCTTATATATAAACATGCACACTATTACAAAAATGATCTATGGCAGCGCTTACTATGGCAGCAGTTTTCGAAATCGCTGCCATAGCTCCTACGATAGCGGTTTTCAAAACTGCTATCATTGCTCATATGGCAGCAGTTTTCGTTAACCATTGCCATAAGTCGGACCTATGGCAGCGGTTTTTTGTAACTGCTGCCATAGGTCTGATATATAGCTGCGGTTATAGAAAATCGCTACCGTAGGTCGGACCTATAGCAGCGGTCACAAAAAATCGCTGTCATAGGTCGATCTATAGCAGCGGTTCATTGTAATCGCTGCCATAACTCGGACCTATAGCAGTGGTTAGTAGAAACCACTGCTATAATCTGATTTTAAAATTTAATAGCAGTGGTTAATTGTAACCGCTGCCATATGTTTTCTTTCTTTTTCTTTAAATATTGTATAATTTTAAAATTTAATATCCATCTTCATCGTTCATTATCTAAATAATTATCATTAGAGTATCTTCACAAAAGGTCGCCTCGATTCGATGGCCCTAGCTTCATCGATCAAAAAAATTTGATTTCGATGATCACGAATGACGATGCGATGATCTGATAGATGGAGACCTTCGATGGATCCAAAAACCTGCAACGATGATCTCGATGATATTTGTAGTATACTATCAAAGTTTCACTTCAATCGAATATCGTTATCTTGGTCAATTTAGTATATATTAGTTTCGACCATTAAATGATAAATGAATGATCAAAAGACCAAACGGTGTCCAATTATGAGATAATTTTTTTTATAAATGATCTTGGCTACTACTTTAATCATTTTTTATGGTAGAGATTATAAAATTTAACTCGTGAGATGAAGAACGATTTAAAACTATATGTCTTCTGATAATCATTTTAAAACTTCACTGGTTGTTATGCTTGTGCTTTTGCAATACCTGCTTAATATAAATAATTTATACGAAAATGATTTAAATTTTACTATGATTGCCGTATAAAATATTTAAAATTATAACAAAAATTATTTAACTAAAAAATTATCTCATAATCGAATGCTATTTAATCCTTTGATCGCTTATTTCTAATTTAACGGTCAAAATCATTTCATACTAAATTGACCATGATAATAATATCCGATTGAAGTAAAACATTGATAGTATGCTACAAACATCATTGAGATCATTATTACAGATTTTTGGATCCATCGAAGATCTTCATCAATCAGATCATTGCATCATCGTTCATGATCGTCGAAATTAAATTTTTCTGATCGATGAAGCTAGGGCCATCGGATCAAGGCGACCTTTTGCGACAACACTCTAATGATAATTATTTAGATAATGAACGGTGAAGATGAGCATTAAATTTTAAAACTATATAATATTTTAAAAAAAATAAAAAAAAATTATTTTTCACCTATGGTAGCGGTTATCAAAAATCACTATGATAGATCTACGGCAGTGGTTATAGAACCGCTGCCATAGATCTATGGCAGCGATTTTGGATAACCATTATCGTAAATCTATGGTAGTGGTTCGATAACCACTACCATAGGTTAGGTTAAAAATTTCTAATTTTTTTTTTCTTCCGTGCGCGCTTGATTGCTCTCACTCTCTCTCTCCCTCCTCTTCATTACCAATGAGGCTCCTCCCCTTCGACCGACGTCGCCCCTCCTCCCCTCCGACTGGCATCGCCCCTCCTCCCCCCCGGCCAGCTTCATCCCTCCTTCCCTTTTGGCCGGCACCACCCCTCCTTCCCCTCCTCTCCGGGTCCCCATCCCCGACCGCCCCTCCTGGCCACCCCCCACCCGACCCCTGCATCCCTTCATCCGACCCTCCCTCGGCCTCCAATGAAACCCCCCTCCGACGATCCCCCATTCGACCCTCCCTCAGCCCCCCGTGAAACCCCACCTCCACCCTCGCTCGGCCCCCCACGAAACCCCACCCCACCCTCCACCCCCCGCCCCCCATCCAACCCTCCTCTTGGTCCCCAGCAAACCCACCCTCCAACGAACCCCCATCTGACCGTCCCTCGGCTCCCTATGAAATCTCCTCTCCAGCGAACCCCCATCCATCCTTGACCCTCCGTCGGCCCTCCGTAAAACCCCCCCCACACTCTATCCTCCTCCGACCCTAGTGCGAAACCAAACCTCTCTTTCGGCGAGCCCCCCTCCACCCTCCTTCGGCCCCTACGAAAATCCCCCCCACCACCACCATTCTGACCTTCCCCTGATCGAGTGCAATGCCTCCTTCGGCCTCCTCATCACTGTGCCCCCTCCCCCCGGCCCCATCCCCAGCCGCCCCTACTCTCTCTCTTTCTTTTTTTTTTCTTTTCTCTATTTTTACCATCTTGCTTTTATTTTGCAAGTTACCTCTAGTGCCGTCGTCCTCCTCTAGCATCGTTGTCGGTGATCCTCGAAGCTTTCGGTGCGACCCACTCTCTATAGCCACTAGTATAATTTTTTTTAATTTTATAGTATTATTTATTAATCATATATATTTATAATAATTTATAAAATATTTATAATAAATATTATAAATATTTATTATAAATATTTATTATAAATATTATAATTATCTGCATGTCGTAGTTTTCGGACCGTGCCGTGGTGGTAGCCTTGGACCGTGCCATGTCGACGGCTGTGGACTAAATCTGTCAATGAATTGGATTTGGATCGAAACCTGAATATTCAGATCCGGATCCAATTTTAATTACTGGTACCGGATCCAAATCTAAATACTCGATGGATCTATACTTGAGAGACGAAGGGAGGGATTCGGCCTCACCGCCATCATTAGGAGGGAGGGGGTCCGACCTTGTCGCTATTATTGGAAGGGAGGGGGTCCGACCTCGCCGGTGAGGAAGATCAAGAGAAAGAGAGTGAAAGATCGAGAGAGTGAGAGAGGGAGGGAGGGGGTCCGACCTCACTACTATAAAAAATGATAATGACAGCAGTTCGTAATCACTGCCGAAATCCAAAAAATTGCTGTCATAGATTATGGCAGTGATTTTCTAATCGCTGTTACTACGATCGTCGCCGTACCTCTATGGTAGTGATTGTTACAGCGGTTGTTAGAACCACTGCCATAGATAATCTATAATCTATAGCAGGAGTTTCTTAATCGCTACCATAGGTCTAATGCAACCATTCGTATGGATATAATAGTGGTTATAAAACCACTATCGTAGATCTTGAATAATTAAAATATATATATATATTTTTTATATTTTATCTGATAAATATAGATATATAACATAAAAAAATATAATAAATATAAAAATTATTCTAAAATACTAAAATTTTATTATCGAATAAAATTTATTATAATATGTTTCAAAAAAAATAAAATAGATCAAAAGTTTTCTAAATTTATATCGTCGTCGTCGTCACCGAGAGCTGGAGCTGGAGCGAGAGCTAGAGCTGGAGCTGGAGCTAGAGCTGGAGTTGGAATGCGGACCAACATATCCTCGAAGCTCGTGACTCCAAAATACGCACTGAGCGTCGACATCATGTCTCTCATGATGTCCTTCAGATGAGATGTACGCTCCTCAGCCTGATCTGCTCGTGTTGCAGCATGATCTGTCCATGCCAACGCCTCCTCAAGCTTCTCTCGACTGACGACATCAGAAGTCTATGAGGAGATGCTTGCCTCGAACTAGTAACTCATCGATGTATGTCTGGGCATGCATCGGATCCTCCCAGAGTGCTCAGGCCCCAAGACCTGAGATAGATGGTCATGGGGCCCAGAGGTATCCGGGCCCTCACTCGCGAGTGCATCTAACTGATCCTGTAATTATAAATTAAAATAAAATTTTATAAGAAATACTATAATACTAATCATATATACTAATATATTTAATACTTATAAAAATATATTCGATCGCGGTGTTCATCGGTCTGCCCATCTTGTTCATGTGGTTGGATCGAAAGATCTTGCTATGATTGGGCATCACTCTATCTCTCACCAGCTATAATAAGAATAAATTTATCAGAAAGATGATAAAAAATCTGAATTTAATTTTTTTAGTTAGATTTAGAATTAATTACCTCTCTATGCATACGATTAGCCATAGACTCGCGGTCTAGTGTGTGCATATACTCCTGGACTGCACAGTTCTCCTAATTCTGATGAGAGGTAGCTTAATAAGTATTTAAATAAATAATAAATATTTAAAAAATATTTAAATAAAATTTTAAGTATATTAAAAAATTTAGAAGTTAGAAATTTTACCTCGAACTCCTGGCTCCTCCAGTGTCTAACCATCCTCTTCCACTGAGTCGGAGGATAGTCCTATATCCAGGGAACAAGCTTCTCTTGAGTGTCTTATCGGTGCTCGAGCCATCCTCTATGGAGCTTGACCTTGTAATCCCGGTACAACTCTCCGATCTTCTTCAGTCGGATATCTTGAGCCCTTTCGTGATTGGAAAAGTCATACCTCCTCTGCACAAATTTATCAAAAATCAGTTACAAAATTATTCTAATCAAACATATATAGTGTAAACATATAAAATGTATAAATATAACTAAGATGCACGTACTTATCCATATCTCCTCCCATATCCGATCTCTGATGGCAGCATCCATCAAATGTCAGTCTCTGGGCTCTATGAGAATGATGTCCGACCGCCTCACAAGCACCTCAAAAAGAGAAATGCATCTTCCCATATCGCAATCTTCCCTGTCGGCCGTCCCCTCCGCATCATATTGCACCTATCACCTGATGCTGGCGGTTTCCACACATGTGTGCCATACATGTGGGAACCACATGAAATATTCGATTGGATGATGCACCTATAATGCAAATATGTTATGCAAATATATAAGTGTATAAATACTATATAAAAAATAAAGTTATGCTAATATAATAAAAACGTACACTTAGATGCTTGTGATGGTAGAGGCTCAGCTACTGGTGGACTAGATGCTATCGATGGAGTAGATGCCACTAGTGGAGTAGATGCCGATGGTGAAGGTCCCTGAGCAGTCGATGTCGAGGTGGATGGAGTATGCTCTGACTGCTCCACGGATGTAGAACTGCACGTAACCCATCGAGAAGCAGAGGTGAAAGCTAGATGGCATTTCGGTACCATCATGACCTACAACGTTAATGAATATTAATCAATAATATCTGACATATCAAATTCTATTTGCTCAGAAGCTGAGCTAGCTCTATGCCTGAGATAGCTGGCTTCGTGCCTGAGACATTCGGTTAGGGTCCTCCCCCAGCCGATTCGATCACGACTCGAGTCAGCTTGATTGCGTATCTAAGTTGACTCGACTACGTATTTGAGCCGGCTCAACTGCATGCCACACCCTCGATCACTCTCTCTCTTCCTCTTTCGATCTCTCTCACCGATGACGGTGGTGAGGTTGAACCCCTCCCTTCCAGCTTTTCCATCTCTTGATCTTCCTCTCTTAATCTCCCTTGTTGGTGAGGCCAGACCCCATCCCTCCCTCTCTCACTCTCTCGATCTCCCTCACTGGCAAGGTCGGACCCCATCCCTCCTAGTGATGTCGACGAGGTCAGATCTCCTCCCTTCCTCTCTTGTTCTCTTGATCTCCCACTCTCCCTCTCTCGATCTCCCTCATCGGTAAGGTTGGAACCCCTCCCTCCCAATGATGGCGGTGAGGCCAGACCCCCTCCCTCCTAATGATGGTGGCGAGGTCGGATCCCTTCCTTCCTCTCTCAAGTACAGATCCATCAGATATTCAGATTCGAATTTGATATCAGTAATTAAAATTAAATCTAGATCTGAATATTCAGATTTCGATCTAAACCCAATCTATTGACAGATCTAGTCCACAACCGTCGACATGGCACGGCCCAAGGCTACCACCACGGCACGGCCCAAAAACTATGGCACGTAGATAATTATAATATTTATAATAAATATTTATAATATTTATTATAAATATTTTATAAATTATTATAAATATACATGATTAATAAATAATACTATAAAATTAAAAAAAATATATATCTATGGCTATAGAGAGTGGATCGTATCGAAAGCTTCGAGGGTTGCCGACGACGACGTTAGAGGATGACGACGGCACTAGAGGTAACCTACGAAATAAAAGCAAGATAGTGAGATAGAGAAGAGAAAAAAAGAGAAAAAATAGAGAGAGCAGGGGCGGCCGGGGATGGGGGCCAAGAGGAGGAGGGCACAGTGACGAGGAGGCCGAAGGAGGCTTCAGATCGACTCGATCGGGGGAGGGTCAGAATGGTGGTGGTGGTGGGGGATGGGGTTTTGCGGGACCGAAGGAGGGTGGGAGGGGGGCTCATCGGAAGGGTAGTTTGGTTTCACATCGGGGCCGGAGGAGGATAGAGTGTGGGGGAGGGGTTTAACGGGGGGCCGACGGAGGGTTGAGGATGGATGGGGGTTCGCCAGAGGGGGGTTTCATAGGGGGCCGAGGGAGGGTCGGATGTGGTTTCGCGGGGGGTCGAGCAAGGATGGAGGGGGTTCATCGGAGGGGGGGTTTCGTGAGGGAGCCAAGGGAGGGTCGGATGGGGGTTTGCTAGAGGGGTGTTCGCTGGGGGCTGAGGGAGGGTCAGATGGAGGGGTGGGGGGTGGTAGGGAGGGCGGTCAGGGATGGGGGCCGGAGTGGGAGGGGAAGGAGGGGCGGTGCCGACCGAGGGGGAAGGAGGAGAGATGCCGACCGGGGGGGAGGAGGGTTAACGTCGGGGGGGAGGAGGGGCGATGTCGGCCTGGAGGGAGGAGGCATGATGCCGATCGGGAGGTCCACGAACGAAGGGGTGGAGAAAAGCGAGAGAGTCGAGACGCGAAGAAAGAAAAATCCAGTTTCGGCAACGATTACGAACCAAAAATCTAAAGGTTAATCAAAGTATAAATCCATACGGCCAAAACTTAAAGATGTTGACGCAGAAACTTGTCGTCGTCGGAGTTGAGGCCGAAGAGGCTGCCGCCGGGGACCTGCAAAATAAAGTCTCGCTCGGAACCGGTGGGTGTGGCTCCGGAAGACCCTCCGACGCTCAAGTTAGTTCCTGTCAACAGGAATGGAGTGCTTCGATAGAGTATAGAGGAGAAGAAAAGGATTTTCAGAACCTGTCGTAAAGGTATCCGGAGGGTCCTTTTTATAGAGGGAGCTTATTGTAACCGCCTTGGTTAATGGGCGTGGTAACTGTCTGATCAATGCCGGTCGTTATTGCCGATAAATCGATCGTTATAAATGCGATCGTTATTGTCGATCGTTATTTATAAATGCCGATCGTTATTGCTGATAAATGCCGATCGTTATTATTGTCGTGTAACCGTAGCGAGATTGATTGCCTGCAGGAATCCATCATAAGGAGTTCGGCCATTGAGAAGCTCGTCCATTCGAAGAAGTCTATAGGGAGTCCGGCTTCCGTAGAAACTCGGCCCGAGAGGAGGTTTTGGGGAAGTTCGGCTCCCGCAAGGGTCTGGCTGAAGCCCGGACGCTGGGAGTCCGAAGGAGTCCGAAGTTCGGCCGGCAGAGAATTCGGCCCGGAGCCTAGGCGCTGGGGAGTTCGGCCGCTGGACAGGAGTTCGGGGAGCTCGGCCGCTAAGAGGGTTGAAACAAGCTCGGTCGCCGGGGTCTCGGCCGAAGCCCGGCCGCTCGGAGTCCAAAGGGGCTCGGGCAATAAGTAGTTCGGCCGCTTGAGGAGTTCGAGGCCGCTAAGAATCTGAAGCTCGGCCGCTTGATAGTTCGGTTGGTTGAAAGACTTCGGCTGAGGCTCAGCCGCTGAGAAGCTCGGCCGGATGTAGTAGTTCAGCTAGGACGCGTCCGCTGAAGTTCTTCCGCATTGACCACATCAGGCTGGGATCGAACTTGACTTTGGCAGGAGCGGGATTTATCCCCAACACTAGCCCCCCCACTCCCGAGTTCGAAATTTGAAGGAAGGGAGTGCGGATAAGGCGACTGCCAAAGTTTTTCTTTCCGGGCTTCGTATTGGTCCATGTCGAAGTTCGGGGGAGATTTCATTTCTGGTTAAAGTTGATGCTGAAGTTGAGGCTCTCCTAGCCGAGGTTGATTCGGTCAAAAATCCTATCCTAACTCTCGCCGAGGTCGAAGTCGGCGCTCTTCAGCCGAGGTCAGCCTAGTCGCTCGGGGGGATCTTATTTGGCCGAAGTTGATAAGATTGCTTGGAGGATATCTCATCTCCTTTGGCTGAGGTTGATGTAAGGTGCTCGCGTTAGGCGAGGTTTTCGACTTTGTTAGGACGAGGTCTTCCTCCTGTTCCCTAACGGGCTGTGGGGGCACATGCGGACCGTCGTCCGAGCTTCTCCCCCCATCTCGTCTAAGGTGAACGAGGTCTTCGACTTTGCTCGCGTTAGGACGAGGTCTTCCTCCTGTTCCTAACGGGCTGTGGGGGCACATGCGGACCGTCGTCCGAGCTTCTCCCCCCATCTCGTCTAAGGTGAACGAGGTCTTCGACTTTGCTCGCGTTAGGACGAGGTCTTCCTCCTGTTCCTAACGGGCTGTGGGGGCACATGCGGACCGTCGTCCGAGCTTCTCCCCCCATCTCGTCTAAGGTGAACGAGGCCTTCGACTTTGCTCGCGTTAGGACGAGGTCTTCCTCCTGTTCCTAACGGGCTGTGGGGGCACATGCGGACCGTCGTCCGAGCTTCTCCCCCCATCTCGTCTAAGGTGAACGAGGTCTTCGACTTTGCTCGCGTTAGGACGAGGTCTTCCTCCTGTTCCTAACGGGCTGTGGGGGCACATGCGGACCGTCGTCCGAGCTTCTCCCCCCATCTCGTCTAAGGTGAACGAGGCCTTCGACTTTGCTCGCGTTAGGACGAGGTCTTCCTCCTGTTCCTAACGGGCTGTGGGGGCACATGCGGACCGTCGTCCGAGCTTCTCCCCCCATCTCGTCTAAGGTGAACGAGGCCTTCGACTTTGCTCGCATCAGGACGAGGTCTTCCTCCTATTCCTAACGGGCTGTTTTTACTCATTTTTTTTTGTCATCCCATGATTCTTATGCCAAAAACCAAAAATGCAGAGTAAAAAAATTTATTGATGATACATCCTCAGATTTTCTGAGTTCCATGGCCGAGGAAGCATTATCCCTCCAAGCTCCTTTAGGCGATAGGTTCCGAGTCGGATGACTTCCGTTACCTCGTACGGACCTTCCCAATTTGGAGCGAGCTTCCCTTAACTCTGAGGCTGAGAGACAGCGGATCGTCGGAGCACTAAGTCCCCCACTCTGAATGTCTTATTCTTAACCCTGGAGTTGTAGTACCGAGCCACCTTTTGTTTATAGACTGACATCCGGATGCGGGCTTCCTCCCTCTTTCTGTCTGATGGCCATTAGAGAGTCTGAGCTTCGGCGTGGACGCCGACTACTGACGAAGTGGGCCACGAATTATTGACTCATTTGGTCAAATGATAGGATGGTACTCGGCTTGAGTGTCGAGTACCAGTTTCTGGCGGCTCCCTTAAGAGTAGAGAAAAAAGTCCGGCACTGGATGGCGTCTGGCACGCCATGAAGCAACATCGTCGTCCGAAAGGCTTCCAGATGGTCGACCGGATCAGTAGTCCCATCATAGCTCTCAAACTATGAAAGTTTGAAGTTCAGCGGGACTGGCTCCTGCATAATTTTCTGGGAGAACGGAGGGTCGGTTCGGATCTCATTACCATATGAGGGAGGAGCGTGGCGGAGTTCTTCGATTCGTTGGCTCATTTCTAAGAGCCTTCGATCCAGAAGATCTTTATGGTCTATCATTTCCAAAGTCTTCTTGCTGATCGGATGAAAAGCTTCTCCCTGGGATGAGCTGCGGTCCGAACACGGGCTCTCCTTCCGTTGCCTTCCTTTTCCAGGGACTGGAGGTCGGGTAGCCCATGTTGATTGCCTCTGGACTGGACCACATGGCTCTGAAGGATCCTGCACCGATTGGACTGGTACGATGGCTTGCTGGTGCATGGCTTGCATCGCCTGAACTGCCTCAGTGAGGCCACGAACCTGCTGGACGAGCAAGTTGAACTGTTCAGTGTCTACCACAGCCTGGATCGTCGGGACTGGAGCGGTAGCGGATGGACCCGGACGGGATCGAGCCGCGGAGGCCGCTGATCGTCGGGCTGCGGAATGAGCCTGAGTCACCGGGGCTGGAACTGGAGCGGACGGACTCGAACGAGATCGAACCGCGGAGGCCGCCGATTTTCGGGTGGAGGCTCTCCTGGGGGGCATCTTTTCTCTTTGGAAGGGAACTTGAAGAGAGATTTCTCGAACACTCCTTTAAGAACAAAGGAACATCGGCTTCTTTTTAAAGAGGGAATCTTTGCCGGCAGAGGCCCTTCCTTTAGCGCCAATCTATTGATGCAGAAACTTATCATCATCGGAGTTGAGGCCGAAGAGGCTGCCGCTGGGGACCTGCAAAACAAAGTCTCGCTCAGAACCGGTGGGGGGTGGCTCCGACAAGACCCTCCGACGCTCAAGTTAGTTTCTGTCAACAGGAATGGAGTGCTCGATAGAGTATAGAGGAGAAGAAAAGGGTTTTCAGAACCTGGCTTCAGTGTATTCGGAGGGTCCTTTTATAGAGAGAGCTTGTTGTAACCGCCTTGGTTAATGGGCGTGGTAACTGTCTTGATCAATGCCGGTCGTTATTGCCGATAAATACCAATCGTTATTGTCGATCATTATTGTCGATCGTTATTGCTGATCGTTATTGCTGATAAGTGCCGATCATTATTGTTGCGTAACCGTAGCGAGATTGCCTGCAGGAATCCATCACAAGGAGTTTGGCCATTGAGAAGCTCGTCCATTGAAAAAGCCTATAGGGAGTCCGGCTTCCATAGAAACTCGGCCCGAGAGGAGGTTTTGGGAAAGTTCGGCTCCCGTAGGGGTCTGGCTGAAGCCCGATCGCTGGGAGTCCAAAGGAGTTCAGCCGCCAGGCAGTTCGACCGGCAGTAGGAATTCGGCCCGAAGCCTGGGCACTGAGGAGTTTGGCCGCTGGGTAGGAGTTTGGGGAGCTCGGCCGCTAAGAGGGTTGGAACAAGCTCGGCCGTTGGGGGCTCGGTCGAAGCCCTGCCGCTTGGAGTCCAAAAGGGCTCGGGCAATATGTAGTTCGACCGCTTGAGGAGTTCGGCCGCTAGGAGTCTGAAGGAGCTCGGGCGATAAGTAGTTCGGCTAGGACGCGTCTGCTGAAGTTCTTCCGCATTGACCACATCAGGCTGGAGACCGAACTTGACTTTGGCAGGAGCGGGATTTATCCCCAATAGATAGAAAATAATTTTTTTTCTCATTTTTTCTCTAAATATTATATAATTTTAAAATTTAATGTTCATCTTCATCATTCATAATCTAAATAATTATCATTAGAGTATCGTCGTAAAAGATCGCCTCGATCCGATGGCCCTAGCTTCATCGATCAGAAAAATTTGATTTCGACGATCACGAATGATGATGCGATGATCTGATAGATGGAGATCTTCGATGGATTCAAAAACCTACAACGATGATTTCGATGATGTTTGTAGGATACTATCAAAGTTTTACTTCAATCAGATATCATTATCATGGTCAATTTAGTACGAAATTATTTTAACCGTTAAATTAGAAACAAGCGATCAAAGGGTTAAACGACGTTCGATTAGAAGATAATTTTTTAGTTAAATAATGTTTGTTATAATTTTAAATATTTTATATGATGATGATAGTAAAATTTAAATCATTTTTGTATAAACTGTTCATATTAAGCAGATATTGTAAAAGTACGAGCATAACAACTAGTGAAGTTTCAGAATGGTTATTAGGAGACGTATAGTTTTAGATCGTTCTTCATCTCACAAGTTGAATTTTATAATCACCACTATAAAAAATCATTAAAGTAGTAGCCAAGATCATTTATAAAAAAAATTATCTCATAATCAGATATTGTTTGCTCCTTTGATCACTCGTTTATCATTTAACGATCGAAACTAATCTATACTAAATTGACTAAGATAACGATATTCAATTGAAGTAAAATTTTGATAGTACGCTACAAACATTACCAAGATCATCATTGCAGATTTTCAGATCCATCGGTGGTCTCTATTTATCAAATCATCGCATTATCATTCGTGGTTGTCGAAATCGAATTTTTCTGATCGACGAAGTTAGGACCATCGGATTGAGGCAATCTTTTACGAAGATACTCTAATGATAATTATTTAGATAATGAATGATAAAGATGAATATTAAATTTTAAAATTATATATATATATGTATGTATGTATGTATGTATGTATATATGGCAGCGGTTACAATTAACCACTATCATAAATCAGATTATAGCAGCGGTTCCTACTAACCGCTGCTATAGGTCCGATTTATGGCAGTGGTTACAATAAACCGCTACTACAGATCGACCTATGGCAGTAATTTTTTATATCCGCTGCTATAGGTCCGACCTACGATAGTAGTTTTTGTAACCGCTGTTATAGATATATGTCGGGCCTATGGTAGGGGTTACAAAAATCGCTGCCATAGGTCCGACCTATAGCAGTGGTTAAAGAAAATCGCTGCCGTAGGAGCTATGGCAGCGGTTTGAAAAATCGCTGCCATAGTAAGCACTGTCATAGACCATTTTTGTAGTAGTACCTCACCGGCATCACAGGAAAGGATGGGGTTCGGCCTTGCTTGCGAGGGAGATCGAGAGAGTGAGAGAGGGAGGGATGGGGTCCGGCCTCGTCGGCGAGGGAGATCAAGAGAGAGAGAGAGGAAGATCGAGAGATGAAAAAATTGGGAGAGAGGGATTCGGCCTCGCCGCTGTCGTCGGCGAGAGAGATCGAAAGAAGGAGAGAGGGAGTGATCGAGGGGATTGCACATAGCCGAGTCGGCTTGGGCCATGATCGTGTCTGCTGGGGGAGGATCCTAGCCGGATGTCTCAGGCATGGAGCCGACTGTCTCAGGCACGGAGATGGCTCGACTTTTGAGCAAATAGAATTTGATATGTCATGATGTTATATTGATTAATGTTCATTAACGTTACAGGTCATGATGGTACTGAAACGTCATCTAGCTTTCACCCCTGCCCTTTGGTAGATTACGCGTAGTTCAGCATTCGAGGAGCAGTCGGAGCATACTCCATCCATCTCGACATCAGCTGCTCAGAGACCTCTATCGCCAGCATCTACTCCACCGATGGCATCTACTCCACTGACAGCTGAGCCTCTACCATCGCAATCATCTGAGTGTATGTTTTTATTATATTAGCACAATTTTATTTTTTATATAGTATTTATATACTTATATATATTTGTATAATGTATTTGCATTGTAGGTGCATCATCTAACTGGATATTTCATGATTCCACACGTATGGCACATGTGTGGAACCACCAGCATCAGGTGATGGTGCAGTATGATGCGGAGAAAATGTCGGTAGGGAAGACCGCATGGAAGATGCATTCCTTTTTTGGAGTGCTTATGAGGCGATCGGACATCATTCCCATAGAGCCCAGAGACTGGCATTTGATGGATGCCGCCGTCAGAGATTGGGTATGCGAGGAGATATGGATAAGTATGCGCATCTTAGTTATATTTATGCATTTTATATATTTATACTATATATATTTGATTAGAATAATTTTGTAACTGATTTTTGATAAATTTGTGTAGATGAGGTACGACTTCTCCGATCATGAGAGGGCTCGAGATATCCGACTGAAGAAGATCAAAGAATTGTACCGGGGTTGCAAGATCAAGCTCCACAGAGGATAGCTTGAGCACCGACGAGACACTCCAGAGGAGCTTGTTTCCTAGATATAGGACTGTCCTTCGAGTCAATGGGAGAGGATGGTTAGACACTGAAAGAGCCAAGAGTTCAAGATAAAATTTCTAACTTTTAAATTTTTTAATATACTTAAAATTTTATTTAAATATTTTTTAAATATTTATTATTTATTTGAATACTTGTTAGGCTATCTTCCGTCAGAATCGAAAGAACTGTGCAATCCAGGAGTATACACATATTCTAGACCGTGAGTCTATGGCCAGTCGTATGCATAGAGAGGTAATTAATTTTAAATCATACTAGATAAATTAAATTCATATTTTTTATCATCTTTCTGATAAATTTATTCTTTATTATAGCTGGTGAGAGATGGAGTGATGCCCAGCCATAGCGAGATCTTCCGATCCAACCGCACGGATAAGATGAGCAGGCCGATGAACATCGCGATCGGACGTATTTTTGTAAGTATTAAATATATTAGTATATATGATTAGTATTATAGCATTTCTTATAAAATTTTATTTTAATTTATAATTACAGGATCAGTTAGATGCGCTCGCGAGCAAGGACCCAGATACCCCCGTTCCCCATGACCATCTGTCTCAGATCTTCGGGCCTGAGCACTCTGAGAGGATCCGATGCAGGTCCGAATACATGCCGACGAGCTACTAGTCTGAGGTGTGCGTCTCCTCACCGACTTTCAGTATCGTCAGCCGAGAGAAGCTTGAGAAGGCATTGGCACGGGCAGATCATGCTGTGATGCAGGCAGATCGGGCTGAGGAGCACGCATCTCATCTGGAGGGCATCATAAGAGACATGATGTCGATGCTCAGTGCGTATTTTGGAGTGTTGGACTTCGAGGATATGTTGGCCCGTATTTCAACTCCAGCTCCAGCTTCGGCTTCAGCTTCATTTCTGACTCCAGCTCCGGCTCTGGCTCCCGGTGACGACGACGATGACGATGTAGATTTAGGAGACTTTTGATATATTTTATTTTTTAAAAAAATATTATAATAAATTTTATTTGGTAATAAAATTTTAGCATTTCAAAATAATTTTTGTGTTTATTATATTTTCTTGTATTATATATCTGTATTTATTAGATAAAATATGTAAAAAAATAAAAATTTTATTTTTTTAATTAATCAAGATCTATGGCAGCGGTTTTATAACCACTGCTATATCAGTGCCAATCGCTGCCATAGGTCCCTGATGCAAACGGTGCCAACCGCTGCATTAGACCTATGGCAGCGGTTAAAAAATCGCTACTATAGATTACTTATGGCAGCGGTTATATTATGAATTATTTTGTATGCTTTATGTTTCTGGCCATTATCTTTTGATAGGCATATAATCCATATCTTCTTCTTTTGATGCCTAATCCTTCTTGTTCCTTTGACCTACTAACATTGTCTCATTTTGGCAATGGAATCTACTAGTTTTTTTCTTATCTTTCTATAGGAAGGCATGTCTCATGTGATCAATTTTCTTTAATTAATACCCTCATTGACAATTTAAAGATCGACTTGTAGTAAGATGGCAAAGCAGTTACCACCGAGTTGATAGAGGTAATCCTACCTTCCCAAGGGGGAACTTTCCCCTTCCAAGCAGCTAGTCTAGAATTAATTTTCTCTAGCAAAGAAAGCCAATATTATTTAGGGTCCTTCTCGTAACATAGAGGGAGTCCAAGATAGATGGAGGGGAAGGAGCTTGGCTTACAATTCACCATAAAGGAAGACATTCTAGATTCATTATCAACCATGTTCCTGTAGGTACCATGTAGCTTTTGTAAATGTTGATTCTTGAACCTGAGGCACTCTCAATGACCAATAGAATAGCTTTCACCGCCACCAAACTCTCTTTCATTCTTGCACAAAAAGGAAATGTATCATTTGCAAATTGAAGCCCTTTGACCAAGAAAAATATGTTGTACTTAACAACTACCAATGCTTATATTCTGTCTCATAGCATGTTGTTCTTAAAGAATCTTAATCTCCTTTAGGAACCCAACTTCACTATATTGCAATTTAAGGAAACAGACCAAATAATATCATGCAACATCTCTCCAACCAAGTAGAAATAGCCATCATCTTATTCTCAATAATAATATTTCAAGTCCAACTTATTTTACATATCACGTGACAAGTTAAGATACACCAACAATTCATCCAATTATGACGATTAAGTTGACCTAAGAATAACTTAATCAATATTTGCTAGAGTCTAATTAATTTGACATCTTTTAAATATTTAGACCCACCGTTCCATGGGCCATATCATGGAAGCTCGAGATTTCCCTGCACCAATCCCACCGTGCAGCCCACTTTCTTAATAACTTGATAACTCTCATAATTGAACTTCTAATCAATCTAAAAAAATAAAATAATATCTAATAAATAATAAAATTATAATTTAATATAAAAAATGATAGTTGGGAATTCATTTCTATTTTTCGTGCAAGTTGGATGATCCAATGGTGGTTTAAGGTGGATCCTATGATTCCTATAAACATCTAATTATTGAAAAATTATTGATTAGAACTATTCTGCCATGTGTACCTTGCATCAACCAATAACACATCATAGATAAAAGTCAAAGTCAAAAAAAATATGGTTATCCATGCATCATTTAAAGTTTTAAATAAAAAAAATTGACTTTCACTGTTATCTATGATTTATTATTGATTGATGTAGAGTACACATGGTAGAACAGTTCAAACCAATAATTTCTCCTAATTATTAGATGAATAAGATCTAGCGGACAAGTCCAATAGTCAAGTGCCACATTGCCTTATATTTAAATAATTCAATATCAAAGGATCCAGACTGGTCCACTGGACCTGGTCCATGTAATAATTTCTCCACGTGGACCTATCCCATCCAAGGGTTGGGATTGTATCTTTTGTGCGATGGAATGGTCGATCTTCTTTCGCACACCATACAGATCTCCAAGCACTTTGAGTTCATGTCGTCCGCTGCTCATTTTCTTGAAGTGATCATTTCGCCATCCAGCATCTTTTTGGTGCCATGGAAGGTGAATCTTTCGTTCATGCAAAAGATACAGCCTTACCCACCATTCAAAGGTGCTCCGGTTGTATTTTTCCAACGAAGAAGGATTGATATTCTTTTGCGAGCCCAACCATCCAATAGCGGATGATGCTTTGAGATCAACAGGGGAAGGTTACTGCTGCCTGATGAAGAGAGCGGACCCAAAATATGGACGCTCATGTCCAATCTAAACATGATAAGAAGGTAAGTCCTCCTCCATCGATCCTTATCAGCCACCACAGAACCTTTGTTCATCCATCTCCCCTGGCCAGCGCGCGCTCGTTCATCCCCTCAATCCGCCACCCTCCCTGTGGCCCTCCTCACTGCCCTTCTCCATCCCCGCTGTGTGCGGCCCTTCCCATTGCCCATGCCGTCCATGCCGTGTGCCTCCCTCCCTCGATCTCCGTCAAACTATATATTTTCCAGAGAGGACTTCCTCGTTGATTATCGCTCCTCCAAGTTTGACTTCTCTCTTCTTGTTTCTTTGTCTGTCTCCAAAGCCAAGCACGAAGATTTTGGTTGGTATAATACTACCATACTTGGAAGTTAGAATACGCAAATTATTAATTTAGAGTTATTTTTTTAGGAACAACATTAGTTTTGTTATGCATTGATTGTTGACCGTTTTCTCTCATATTTTCTTCTCTCTCTCCTCTTTATCTTCTTTCCCTTGTTCTATTGTTGATCCCCTCCTCCTATTTTACTGTTGTAGTTGCATTTGAAATATTTTAATTCCTTAATGCTATTATGATAATTTTCAAGGCTTCACGATTGTCACGGAGCCGCAATTAATTTGTACCGTAGGATGTTGGAACTTACGGTGTTTAGGACTTGACAAAATAAATTTTTATATGACATACGTTTGCTCATCCTGCTCAAAATCGATAGTCATACTTTATGACCTCAATATTATTCTCTAAAATATAGTTTTTTCCCAGATGTTATAATTCTTGCTTTTTTTTTTTTTTTTTTGGTATATGCAGAATTTCATTATAATGTCCAGTCCTATACGATCCTATTGATTGCATGAAAGATATCGATAAAGATGATGATTTTGATGTACCAAAAACTAGCATGGAATTCGATAATGAGGATATAGCATATGAGTTTTATAATAAATATGCATACAATATTGTTTTTAACATTTAGAAGAATGGGCTTAGAAAAAAAATAGATCAAATACTGTAATATAGACAAGCTATTTTTGTTATAAGAAGGGCTATTATGCAAGAATTTTTTTAATTATGAATTATCATTAATTAATTATTTTATTTTATTAAAAATGAATTGATTATATGATTTGGGTTAATAGATATGCATGTAAGTCCAATATTATTTGTGATCCTTTTGTTTTAGGATAGGTGCATCTTATATTGAATTTTCGTGGTTGGAGTGGCACAGTATAGACTTTGGCCCAACATGAGCTCATGATGGATGAGCATGTTAGGATTTTATTTTATATGGCTAGGTCTTTCTCAATTTTTTATAAATATTGTGAGACTGGATCTGAGGCTTGTCGCATCAAATAGTCATCTATTAAAAGAAAATTGGTAGAGAAGGATCCGATTTTCGGTGTTCGTCTGAGTATCCACTGCTGTTGTTCTTAGTAAATTAATGATTAACATCGGTACATATCTATTTTTTATATTTTAATCTTCTACCATAGTAGCAAGAAATCATAGATATATAGCCGACCAATAAAAATTCGCGCGAAAGGTGTTTATAAGAAAGTTTTGAGGTTGACATAATCATCCATCCCATCGTGACAACTAGAAAATGGCATCTTTCGTCGTAAAGAGAGATGACTAATTCTAGCTCGAAAGTCACCAGCAGATATGGCAAATCTAGTTGGAATCACTCCGAAAGGTACTTATGATTTGATGGCTAGATAAATCGGAGCAAATCATCATCTCCCTTTGCTTCCTGATGAGCATAAAATTTATTTAAGGTGGAGGTGCATGCATGATTATAATGCGGTATCTTCCAGATTAGGTGAGAGAAAATCCATCATTTTATTATGCGGTGCAATTAGATGAAGAAGATCAAATAGCCAACATGTTTTGCGTTGATGCAACGTTGTTATTGGACCATCAATTCTTCGGTGATGCTATTTGCTTTGATAGTACCTATAAAATAAATGAACATGGTAGGCCTTTTGTACCATTTGTGGGTATTAATCATCATAAGGAAATGGTCGTGTATGGTGCTGCATTGCTCTATGATGAAACAATTGCCTCCCTTAAGTGGCTATTTGAAACATTTACACATGCAAATGGAGGAAAGCCATGAAAATTATAATGCCCGAGCAAGATGCGATCATGAGTAGAGCAATTGCATGGTGTGGCCCAATACACTTCACCATCTTCATGCATGGTATGTGTATCAAAATGCCATAAAACACCTTAGCCACATCTTTAGTGGATCTACCACTTTTGAGCATGATTTCAACGATGGTGTTCATGACCGCCGAGATGAAGAAGAGTTTCAAAAGGTATGGAATAATATATTGGAGAATTATGATTTGTTTAATGATGAACGGTTGAGGAAGCTATTTGGAGAATGAGGAATGGGCTTTGGTGTATGGGCATGAATCCTTTTGTGCTGACACGCAAACTGCACGGCGAAGTGAATTTTTGAATGCCACGATCAAAAGATACCTGCATCCAAAATAGAGGTTGTTGTATTTTTTTGGTCACTTCAAAAGACTTATTGAATATAATGTCATGCCATAAAAGTTTTGGATCACATGAATATAAAGTACTCTCCCAAAAATATTTCCTAAAGAGGTGGCCAAAGGATGCTAAGCCTGGTATAGAAATAGCCGATCAAGTTCCAAGTCTGAAAAATCCTAAAGTATGTGAAGCTAGTCATTATTGTTCGCTAATGTGCAACTTTATTCTTTCAAAGGCTTTACAAAGCAAGGAGGTTAATGAATATTTCCACGATTCGGCAAAAACTTTGATTGAAAAGGCGGAATCATTTGTGCAACAAGAAAATTGTGAGGATTATCCTATCAATGTTCCTAATGAGTTCTAATTTCATGGAGGCAAAATACTTTTAAGCTCAAAACAAGCTTTATGTGAATCTGGTACACTCTAACGTCTATCTAAAAAGGCAAAGGGCATGTGCAAGAGGGATGGGGGTAAAGGCTCACATAGGATCTCAAGTGCGCTAGAAACTATGAAGAAGAGAGCATCAAGAAAGGTTTGCAATAGTTGTTAATTACATAAATTTTCATATAAATTTATGTATTATACTACATAATAAAGTTATAATTAATTTCTAAGCCGAGAGTCATAGGAGCATCAACAAATGTGCCAAAAGCTACCGGCAGCTTCCTAGACTTGATTTCGTACGCTCCTAAACAAGCTGCTGCAATATATCCTTTTGCATGGGTACATGTACTATTTGATGGTCTTTTGAATTGCTACATACAATTATTCAATAAACCATTGGACATGTTTCCTATAATTATTGATATTTTATGGATTTGCGAGAGGGCTATTAGATGCCATGCATGTTACTAGATCTCTTCACCATGACTCACGAGACTTATTTCCTACTTCGCAGGTGTATAATGTAAATTATATATAAGCATATTATCAACTACTTTAATCTCACTTGTTAGATATTAAACATATGACATTTGCTGTACGACGAGGATGCTTTTTCGAGTCAAAATAAACCTTTTTTGTATGCATGGTCCCAACAATTAATTGGTGTACATCAAAATGTAGACATGGGCATTCCTGAAGATGTAAAAGAGGTCAAGCCTCAGCAAGAATGAGAAAAGTTGTGGGGACTATGATGATGTGCCATAATTTTGGATCATTCTTCGCAGTTTGTGAGGATGAAGCTAATGCTGAGATGGATAAATTGGGCACTTGCTTCGCTAATGAGGATGAAGTTAAGGACTCAGATTCCCAAATGATAGTTATGTTTTAGTGTGGTAGGGTAGTATTGCAAAATCTAGTATTGGTGCAGAAAATGGTGCTGATATCGGATTTTATTGGAGTTGGAAAAATCGAGATCGTCGATGAGACCTATAAAGCAACGTCTAAGTTGGAGGTGAATGGCTCCGACAGGATCCTTCGACGATCAAGTTAGTTCTCCGGACAATAAGAATGGAGTACTTAGAAGAATTTAGATCAGAGAAGAAAGCTTAGAGAGAAAAACATATCTGAATAATTTCTTATATAGACGGAGCCTGTAACAGAATAAAAGTGACAACCATAATAGAATATCAGTAGGTCATTCAGACTACATGAAATTTATTACAGAGAGTGGGCTATCGTTTGTCGTGACTTATAAGCGGTTGGATTCTATTTGTAGGAGTTCGACCGTAGTTTCTGCATCTATTAGCAAATTGTGCATATTGGAATGAAGAACTTGGAGTTAGGCAGGCCGAACTTGAAGATTGGCTTTAAAATGGTAGGTGGTGAACCTGTAACTAGTGAAAATCTATTGGTGCTGCTTTCGATACCTTTAAGGAGTTCAGTCATCTTCGAGGTGGGCCAGGGATTGATGGGAGCGTTTAAGCTAAAGGCTAGAGAGGAAATCATAGAACTTTCAATGAAAGCCATTACTAGACTTTCTGAAAGTGTTCAACCGTGTCAAGATCGATTGGAAGCTGAACGGGTGGACTTCTTGCTGGTGCCATTTGATCTGCTTTCGAAAGTTCTGTTGTCCTCAAGATCAATCCAAAGTTTGGCTTGAAGAAGTGCCGTGATTCATTATCTGTGAAATGGTTGCTATTCTGGATTGAAAATCAGACTTATGCCGACAATGAGGTTCTTTCGGTGTTCAAATTTGTCCAGTTGATATGCACGATAGAAGCTGGCTAGATCTACAATTATCAGAAAGGGATAAAGAAATTCGGCTACGTTCAAGGTCAGCCACTACCTGTAAAGTAGAGCAACGGAATTCGGCTGAAAAAATTCGTCTGAATGAAGCTCGGCTAGAGAGGAGTTCGGATTGGATGGAATTTGGCCGATTGGAATCCTATCGCCTATCTTGAGCCAAAGGACAGAATCAATTGGATGGCAACTATTCTCACTATTCAAGTTCGTCTAGCAGAAGTCCAGTTCTACAGTCATTAGAAGAGGATTGGTAATCATAATTGAGAGGATCGTCTGGCATACATGGATTGGAGGCCATCTTTTCCAAAGTAGGATGGAGTAGGGGAGCTGCTTGGATGAGGTTTGGTCATGGTTACCGTTCAGAATCATACTGAGATCAGACATCCGACTGGATTTCGATAAGAGCTATTTATCTCCCAACACTTATTCTCCTACTTCCGAGTTCGAAGATCGAATGAAGGAAGTACTGAAGTTGCAACTGCTAAAGTCCTTCATAAATTTCCCGCTTCCAGAAGGTGAAGTGTTTTGGTTTTTTTTGACTGACGCCGAAGCTTCTTAATGAGTGAATGACTTCGAAAAAACTTTTATTTTGAAATTTTCTGCAGCAAGACGCTCCAAGTATGGTGCCATAACTACCTCACCAGATGTCAGCCATAAGTGGGACATGTGGCAGGTGAGGGGTGGGCGGAGAGGATCTACAATCATGACCTCCTCTAATTTTCTCTAGCTATTTAAACAGCTCCTTCTCCCTAACTTCTTACTTTCGCTTGTGCTTGTCTCCTTCTTCTTTTGCTCTTCGTCTTCTCCAAGTCTGAGAAATTCGCTTCGTTTCTCCTGCGACAATCTTGTTTCCGATCATCTTCCAATTCTTCGACTACAACCTCTCCTCCTTCAACTACTTTAGGTTAGTGCTCTAACCTTACTTTCAGATTTTCTTGCTTGTTTTTTTCTCAGCCTTCTAGTGCTTAGGAGCTTCTAGAAAAGTTCCGACCTTTTTTCCATTCACTGGTTTTTCTAGTTAATTTTTCTTGATTTTTAATGATTTTCTCTAACTTCTTTCGATCCAAATATCTTCTGAAGTTTCTTGGTCTATTGGTTCTAGAAGCTCAACTGACCCGAACTCCCAAGACCTTATCTCCAAAGAAGAAGCCGATCTTAGGATAATGACCCGTTCGACCTTCATACCCGAGATGATCTCCTGCTCCCTGCACTCCAAAGACCTTTTCTTAATAAGAATCCAGTATGGGGCACCTCTCGAATATGAACTGGAGCTTTCCGGACCGAGCGGTCGAGCTTGTGCCCCTCCTTCGGATCATCTTTATTTGTATTTGGAGGCCTTCCATGCCGAGTTAAGACTTCCACTTCTTCCTTTTGTAGTCATACTTTTTTGCTTTTTGAATATTTCTTTAGCCTCTATGGTGCCGAACTTCTTTAGATTTATCATAGGATTTCTTTCTCTTTGTAACTCAGCTGAAGTTCATCCTACCATTTTCTTATTCCACAACTACTTTACCTTTAAATGCTATTCTACAGTCAAAGATTGATGGTATCTCTTCCCCTAGTTCAGTAAGAAGGGGCTATTAAAGGATGCCCCTTCTTTCATTCACAATTGGAAGAAAAAGTTTTCTTCATCTCCTGCTCGACCTTAGCGTTAAGACTTTCTTCTTGGTGGTATTTAAGAGATTCAATCCATCGAGCCCTCGGGTTAGAGAGGTTAGATCTCGATTCTATTAATAAGTTGAAGGATTATAAGATTCCTTCACTGTCCGAACTCGTTTACAATCCGACGCTGTTCAATCTTAGCTTGAGCTCGCTCAACCCTAAAGGTACTTATATCCATCTTTTTTTGTTCTCCTTATTTTTTTCTAACTCTGACTTCATTGTTATTGCAGAAATGACTCCTGAGGAAATGGAGATGCTATCGAGGGGGCTTCAGGCTCAGAAAAGAAAGAAGAAGGCCTCTAGGGAACCATCCAAATGGGCAAAAGTTGGAGAATCAAGCTCCACTATTCAAGTAGAAGGAGTTTCCACCCTATAAGCCATGGCTCCACTGTCGACCTTGAGCCCTCCTACCAAAGTCCTAGCTTCAGCTCCTCTCTTTGAAGAGAAAATAAAGAAGAAGAAGAAGAAGAAGACGATCGCCAGAAGAGCTCGACTCCAACAAAATTCAGAGGAATCTAGTGATGATAGCATCGATTGGGACAATGCTTCTTTCGATGATTGAAGAGTTGTCAAGGCCCTGGTTGATGCATGTGTTCTTCCACACATCATCAAGAGGATTACCTGCACCAACCTTGATCGGCAAGTCAAGAACTCCCTCAGGGCATACCTTAAGATAGTAATTTCTTTTCTTGTTTTTCAAATTCGATTATAAGCTCTTTAACAATTTAACTAATCTTGTTGCTTGTAGGTTGGCCACTAATTGATCGCCAATATCAAGATGATCAATGTTGAGAAAGTCGAGGCCTCGAAAGCTATGAAGGAGGTCCAAAAATACAAAACTGAGGTGAGCCATCTCTCGATCGAGGTTGGGCATCTACAGGAGGCGCTCTAAAGGGAGGAGCAGATATCTACTGACTTGAGGGTGGCACTGATCTTGAAAGAAAGGAGGAAGGAGGTCAAGGTGAACTCTACTGAGGAAAGGAGGCGGGTGGTAGAAGAGGCCATTTCTTCCTTCAAGTCTTTAGAGGAGTTGAGGGAGATCAAGATGGCCTTCGCTCAGGAGGCTTTTATCAAAGGATGTGATCTCTGCCAATTAAGGATCGTAGAGAAGTTTCCAGAGTTGAATCTCAATTTCTTGATAGGAGAACCTTTCGAGGATGAGATAGAGCTTCTTGCAGCCAATGACAATCTTCTAGATGCTGCTGCTGCTACTACTGAGTCTGCTGAACCCATCTCCATACCTGTTGAGGAGACATCGAGCTCTTCCACTACTCTTCCAGAGGTCTGAGATCTCTTATTGTACTTATTTTTTTTTTCTTTTTATCTCATGTATTCGGATATTTTAATTAATGAAAGCAAAATCTTTTCTTTCATCATTCTTCTTTACTATGGTGTTTTTATTTGTTAAGTGCAGTCTACTATTGAAGCTGAACCTTTACCTCAACATATCCCCTTGAAGGCTCATATCAGAGATTTAAAAAGAGAAGTTCGTCAACTCAAAAGAAAGCTAGGAAAGATAGAAGACAAACTCAAAAAATCAAAGAAGGGTTACACTAAAGTTGTAGCTGAAATTAACCGACTTTGTCAGTTATCCAAGTAATTCTTTAAGGAATACATCATCAAGAAGTATCATCTTAATGAAAAATTAGAATGGGCAATGAAACTTGCTAGTGATAGGGCTTGAACTTCGACCATAAAAATTTACTCTCTTGAAGCCGAGCTTTGTGAAGCAAAAGAAAAGATCAGCCGGCTGGAGAAGGATTTGGCCTAGGCCCAAAGTAAGATGAAATATGGATGGGATTGGTTGAAGAAATTATTCGACCTTAAGTGTCAACTACGCAATGTCGAGATAGTGTATGACACCTACTGAATTGGTTGGTGTGGACAAATTGACGAATTGAAGGAGAAACTCGAAATGGCTAACATTAAGATATCCCATCTTCGAAAATAATTGGTGGATAGAGATCAGATCGGCTCGAAAGGGGATCCCAAAGAAATTATCTCTTAAAAGAGAACTATGGAAGATCTTTCAGGGATTTACAAAAAGAGTAAGGCCAGACTCCTACAGTTCAAGATCCAAACGACTTACAACGAGAGCACAGTGAAGGATGCCGAAGTTGAGTCTGCAGTTTTAAGAAAAAGGCTAAGCAAAATGGAATATGATCTCTAGAGAGCCAACAAATTACTTGATGAGAGTTTAGCGGTAAGGAAAGATCTTAAAGAAAAGTCAATGACTTAAAATATGCCCTTGTGTTAGCTAGAGTCGAAGTCCGAAGTCTGACTCTAAATAGGACTTCGACTTTTCTTGTTTTTTTTTTAATCGATCTTGAGGATCTATGTAATGAATCTTTAATTTTAATAGAATAATATTTCTTTAAGTTGCCTCCTTGTGCTAGTTCTTAGTTTGATGCTTGTCGCTTTCTTTATTTTCTTATTATGCCTGATACCGACATCATCTTGAAACAACAATTTCTGCCTTGTGTCTTGTATGTCTGTCCTCCTTTGTTGATAAACAAGAATTTTTGAACTTGATTAGAAATGAATATATTTCTTTGTCTAAGAATTGAAAGTGTTCATATCCATAATTAACCCCCTGTTAAAAAATTGAAGGTCTTCAATCCCTCATGAGGGTCTTCATCCACGCTAGGATGAGGTTCACCTCCTGTTCCTGACATGGTTGGCTATTATTCTTGTTAGGATGAGGTCCATCTTTTATTTCTAACAAAATTTTTGGGATACAAAAAGACTGTTGAAAGGATCTCTCTTCGTTATCTTCTGTTTAAAAATCAGAGATCTTCAATCCTTCTTGAGGGTCTTCATCCATGTCAGGATGAGATTCACCTTCCATTCTTGATGTGGGTGACTATTATCCTTATTAGAATGAAATCCATCTCCTGTTCCTAACAAGATTGTTGGGATATAAAAGGACCATTGAGAGGACCTCTCTTCATTATCTCTTATTTAAAAATTGGAGGCTTTCAATCCCCCTTGGGGGTCATCATCCATGTCAGGATGAGGTTTACCTCCTGCTTCTGACGTGGTTGGCTATTACTCTTGCTAGGATGAGGTTTACTTTCTATTCCTAACAAGATTGTCGGAGCGTAAAAGGGCCATTGAGAGGGTCTATCCCCATTACCTTCTGTTTAAGAATCGGAGGCTTTCAATCCTCCTTGAGGATCTTCATCCATGCTAGGATGAGGTTCACCTTCTGTTCCTAACATAGTTGGCTATTATTCTTATTAGGACGAGGTCCATCTCCTATTCCTAACAAAGTTGCTGGGACACAAAAGGATTATTGAGAGGGCCTCTTTTTATTATCTTCTATTTAAGAACCGGAGGTCTTCAATTCTTCTTGAGGATCTTCATCCATATCAGGATGAGGTTCACGTCCTATTCCTGATGTGGTTGGTATTACTCTTGTTAGGATGAGGTCCACCTCCTATTTCTAACAAGATTGTCGGAGCATAAAAGGATCATTGAGAGAGCCTCTTTTCGTTAACTTCTATTTAAAAATCAGAGGCCTTTATCCTCGTTAAGATGAGGTTAACCTTCTGTTAAAAAATCGGAGGCCTTCATTCTCGTTAAGACGAGGTTAACCTCCTATTTAAGAATCAGAGGCCTTTTGCTTTGTTTGAGAATGAAGTTTGGTTAGATAATTTCCTACCATCATACAATTTTGCACCAAAAATAAAGATGTTAAAGTAGAAAAATTTTATTGAAAATGGGTTCATGAATAGTACATTCATAACTTTTCTGAGTTTCTAGGTCACGAGAGTATAGCTTCTCTAAGCTCCTTCAGATAATAAGATCTCGATCGAATGATTTTCACAATCTCATAAGGGCCTTTCTAGTTTGGGGTGAGCTTTTCTTGATTTTATGGCCATAAGATATCTACCCACTATAGTACTAGATCTCCTGCTTTAAAAATCTTATTTTTGACTCTAGCATTATAATAGCGAGCTACCTTCTGTTTATAACCCGCCACCTGAATTTGGGGCTTGTCTCATTTTTTATCTAATAGATCAAGATTTGCTCTGAGATCTTGCAAATTATTCTGTTCATTAAAGGCTTCAACTCACGCTGATGGAAGTCCGAGTTCGACTGGGATGACTATCTCTATTTCAAAAACTAAAGCAAATAGAGTTTTTCTAACTGACAACCTTTGGATAGTTCTGTAGGTTCAAAGAACATGATAGAGTTCGTCTATCCATATTCCTTTCATCCTTTCAAGTCTTGCCTAAATTCCTTGTAACAGAGTCCTGTTGGTTACCTCTGCTTCGTCATTTGCCCGTGGATGAGCTACTGATGTAAAATGACAGAAGATGTTTGAATCTTCATAAAACTCGGCAAATCTTGCTCCTACAAATTAGCATCCATTATTAGTAATGAGAGTCCGAGGTAGGCCGAATCTACAGACTATTAACTTCCAGACGAACTCTTACACTCTAGCTTCAGTGATTTTTTCCAAAGATTTAGTCTCAACCCACTTGGTGAAGTAATCATCGCCACTAAAAAAAATTTTACTATCCAGATGCCATGGAAAAGGGTCTGAGTATGTCACCCCCCATAGTGCGAAAGGCCAAGGAGCGCTTAGGGATATGAGTTGTAAGACTACCTATCTCTGAATGTTAGTATTTTTCTAACATCGATCACATATCTTCACATAATTATTAGCATCTTGCTGTATAGTCGATCAGTAGTATCCTTGATGGAGTAGTTTATAAGATAATGATTTGGCCCCAATGTGATTTTCACATATACCTTTATGAACTTCTTTAAATGCATAATCAGCTTTAGAAGATCGAAGGCATTTAAGAAGCGATAAGAAATATGACCTCTTGTATTATTTATTCTTATATAAAACATAACGAGAGGCTTGGTTTCTCAGCTTTCGAGCTTCCTTAGAATCTTTAGGAAGAATACCATATTTAAGATATATAATGAGTGGGTCAATCCAACTAAGCTCATGATCGACTTGCATTATTGTTTGGGATTTCTTTGAACTTAGATTCTGTAGAACCTCACAAAAGACTTCTTTCGGTAATTCACTCGGAGCCAAGGTAGCTAATTCTAAGAGAAGGTTGGTCCTAGTATTTTTTGATCTCGAGATCTGCTGAATATTGAAGTCACCAAAAGTCGAGATCAAGTTCTTCACCTTCTCCAAGTACTTTATCATACTTTCCTTTCGGACTTCATAGGTATCATTAATCTATCCCACTATCAATTGAGAAATGCTATAGACTTTCACATGGTATGCTTTCAATTCTTTAGCTATTCTCAATTCTGTGATTAGATCTTCATATCTGTCCCATTATTTATTGTAGAAAATTTAAAGCATAGCGCGTATTCAACAATAATTCTTTCTGGATTGATTAGAATCAAGCCTGCGCCCGTTCTTGAGGTATTGGATGAGTTATCAACATATAGAGCGTAGAAGTCTTCAGAAAAATCTATTCTTTCTTCAAGATAGTTCTGTTGTAAACTGAAAATACAAACTTCTTGCTGCTCAGATTCAGTTGGATCTGGAATGGTGCATTCTACTACGAAGTTAGCCGGTATCTGAGCTTTAATGGATGGCCGAAGTTGGAAATTAATGTCAAACTTAGTGAGTTCAATTGCCCATTTTGCCATTCTTCCAAAGATATCGGGTTGGTGAAGAATTGCCTTAATGGGTTGATCAATAAGAAGCATGACCATACGCCCCCGAAAATAAGGTCGAAGCTTTCTAACTACAATCAACAAAGCAAAGGCTAGCTATTTCAATTTTGTATATCTTATTTCTACATCCCTTAGAACTCAGCTTATGTAGTAGATAGGCTTCTAGATTTTTGCCTTTTCTTTGATCAGGATAGCTCTAATTGCCACAAGCAACACCGCCAGATATAGGAACAGTTCTTCATCAGGTTCGAATTTGGCAAGGAGGGGAGATGAGCTCAGATAGTACTTCAACTCTTCAAAGACTTGTTAGCATTTAAGAGTTCAGTAGAAGTTCTTTCGCTGCTTGAGCACCTAGAAGAAGGGCATGCAATGCTCAGCCAATCTTGAGATAAAGCAATTCAGGGCTGCAACCTTTCCCGTCAGGTGTTGAATCTTCTTTATTATTTTTGGTGCAGTCATTTTTTGGATGGGTCCGATCTTCTCGAGATTCGCTTTGATGCCACATCTTGACACTATGAACCTCAGAAACTTTCTTGAAGTTACTCCAAAAGTATATTTGGTTGGATTCAACTTCATTTTGTACTTCTTTAGGATGTTGAAGATCTCTTTCGGATCGTTAATATGATTTATTGAAGATTAGCTTTTGATAAGCACGTCATCCACATAGACCTCCATATTACGATTGATGTGCTCCTTGAAGATCTTATTCACCAGGCGTTGGTATGTTGTACCTATATTTTTAAGCTCCAAGGGAATAATTCTATAACAATAAAGACCACGATCAATAATAAAAGTAGTTTTCTCCTCATATTCTGATGCCATCCAAATTTGGTTATAATCGAAGAAGGCATCTATGAAAGTGAGAAGCTCATGACCTAAGGTTGCATCTATCAGTTGATCAATTTTGGATAAGAGATAGCTGTCCTTTGGGCAAGCCTTATTCAGGTCTGTGAAGTCTATGCACATCCTCCACTTACCATTCACCTTCTTAATGAGAACAACATTTGCGATCCAATCTGAGTAGGATACCTTCCGGATGATCTTGGCTTTGAGGAGCTTGTCAACCTCATCCGTAATGGCTTTCTATCATTTTGGTGCAAAACTGTGCTTCTTCTGTTTCACAGGTCGGCATTTGAAATCTACAGCTATATGATGTTCCATTACTTCAGCACCAATACCTGGCATATTTGCAGGCACCTAGGTGGAGACGTCGGCATTTCTTTGTAAGAAGTCGATGAGCTATTTCCTGACTTCTTCTTTCAAGTTGGTGCCAATTTGAATAGTATGATCTTCGTGCTCATCATTTAAGGGAACTGTAACAAAGTCTTCAATTGGTTCCCCTTGTTCCTCATTCAAATCATCGCAGGCATCAAGCCCATCCATCGAACAAGATTCTGTTTGCTTTCTCCTTTGTAAAGCAATTGTGTAGCAGTGCTATGCCAGAGCTTGATCTCTTCTGACTTCTCCGATCCCATAACTTGTTGAAAACTTTATTTTCAAGAAATAAGTTGAGACCACGGCTTGAAGTATATTCAAATCAGATCAGCCTAGGATTGCATTGTAAGTTGAGGGAGCTCTCACTACCAAAAAATCAATTAGGGCCTTAGATTGCCTTGGATACCGACCTACCATAATAAATAAGATAATTATTTCGTCCACCGGCATAGCATCACCAGTGAATCCTACTAAGGAAGAATTTATTGGTCCCATTCGACTGTCAAGTATAGACATTTTAGAGAATGCATCATAAAATAAAACTTCGATAGAGCTTTCATTATCAATTAAAATATGGTGTACATCATATTTCATAATATTTAATATTTCTACAACCACATCATTGTACAAAAATTGACCTTCTTGTGCATCTTCTTCAGTGAAAATAATGGGCTCCTCAGTCTTCTGTCTCTTTGCTGGCTTTGCAGACCCTCAGGCTTCTCCTTATCGATATTCTTTGGCAATGGTGTTGATGATTTCAAGTAGGGGTCGATCTCCTTATGGCTCATCCCTCTAAGGTGGTTCAAGTTGTGGCAAGGCTCTTGATCGATCCTCACTTTTTTTTGGTCAACATCTCAAAAAGTGATCCAGCCGACCTCATCTGATGAGCTTCTCGATTTCATCTTGGAGCTAGATATATTCTTTAATATCATGATCATGATCATGATGATAGAGGCAGTATTTATTGGGATTATGCTTGACTAAATAAGATCGCATCATTTCGGCCTTGGTAATTGCTCCTTGATCTCCATCAGCACTTAAAACTTTGGAGCATTCAAGAGGGTATAGTTGTGAAATCTTTTAGGAGGGGAGTTCTGCCATGCCCTTCGATTTGGGCTTCTAGGTTGACACGTCCGGGATGGAGTTTGGGCTTGTTTGCGCTTAAGAGGGATTTTGGAGCATGATCGAGCTTCACTCGACTTTTCAATAATTATAGACTTGCTAGATTCACCTGCCTGCCGCTCTCCTACGGTTTCTCCATTCTTTAGTTTGAAGGCTTCCTCCGCTTGAGCATAGCCTTCTGCCCAGATCAATATGTCAGCAAAATTTTAGAGATACTTCTTCTATAGGAAGAAGAGGAGATCGTTCTTTTAGAGACTACCCTCAATGCAGCCATTATAACAGACTAGTCCAAATTTTGGACCTCCAAGATAGTAGCATTAAAGTAACTGATGTAGGCTCGGATAGACTCTCCTTCCTTCTACTTGATATTGACAAGCAAGTCCGAATCTCATCTCTAGCATTGGCTGCTGATAAAATGAGTCATAAACTGATGGCTCAATTGATCAAAAGAAAAGATGGTATCTGATTTGAGGCTCGAGTTTCAATTTCTCGTTGCTTCCTTCAAGGTAGAGAAAAAAGCTCGATACAAAATGACGTCATGTGTACTATGGAGCAGCATCATAGTTCTAAAGGCTTCGAGATGGTCGACAGGATTAGTGGTTCCATCATAACTCTCAAACTAAGAGAGTTTGAAATTTGGCGGGATGAGCTCCTGCATGATATGGGTAGAGAATGGGGTGTCAGTGTAGATGTCATCATGGTGAGCAAGGATAATATGGTGGAGTTCATCGATCTGTCGGTTCATTTTCTAAAGTTTTTGATCGAGAATATCATCTCGATCATGGATCTCAAAGCATGGCTAGTTGGAAGAGAATAATGATTCTCTAGAAGTAGAATCGTGATCAGAATAAGGGCTCTCCACTCTTTGCTTTTTTTTTTCAGGAGGCACTAATTGACTCGTCCAAGTGGGCCTTCCTTGTGCTGGATTTTTGCATTTCGATGAGGGTCTTTCTGGCTGGATCAATGCTGGAGACTGCTGCATGGCCTGTACTACTTCAGCAAGGCCTTTAACCTATACCACTTCAGCAAGGCCCTTAACCTACTGCACTAGCAAGTTAAACTGCTCATAATCCACTGCAGCCACTGATGGTGGTTGTGGTGCCAATGATGAGGTCAAAGCAGGCTGATCTGAAAGAGATCTAGTAGTAGAGGTGGTGGATCATTGGGTTGAAATTTTTTTGGACAACATCTTACTAGAACATGAGAAAGATCAGAGAAAAAAGAACTATAAAATTGGAGAGGAGAGGAAGAAGATGAACTTGATTAGATACTTCTTTAAGAATAAGGGCTCAAAGTTTCTTCCTCTAGTGCCAATCCTATTGGTGCAAAAAGTAGTACTAACGTTAGAGTTTACTGGAGTTGGAGAAGTCGAGATCGTCGATAAGACCTACAAAGCAAAGTCCAAGCCAGAGGTGGGTGGCTCCGGTAGGATCCTTCAATGGTCAAGTTAGTTCTTCGATCAATAAGAATAGAGTACTCAAAAGAATTTAGAGAAGAGAGAAGAGCTTAGGAAGAAAAATGTACCTAGAGGATCTCTTATATAGATGAAGCTTATAACAGAATGAAAGTGACAGCCATAACAGAATGTTAGTAGGCCTATCGAGCCACATGAAATTTGTTATAGAAAGTAAGCTATTATTTATCATAACTTATAGGCGGTTGGGTTTTATTTGTGCGAGTTCAGCCGTAGCTTCTGCATCTATTAGCAAATTGGAAATGTTAGGATGAAAAACTTGAAGTTAGGTAGGCCGAACTTGGAGATCGATTTTTAAATGGTAGGTGACGAACCTATAACTAGTGAAAATCTATTGATGCTACTTTCGATAGCTTTGAGAAGTTCGGCCATCTTCGAGGTTGGTCAGAGATTGACAGGAGCATTCAAGCTAAAGGCTAGAGAGAAAATCGTAGAACTTTCAATAAAAGCCGTTACTAGATTTTTTGAAGGAATTCGACCATGTCGAGATCGATTGGAAGCTGAAACGGGTGGACTTCTTGCTGGTGCCATTCGATCTGCTTTTAGAAGTTTTACTACCCTCAAGATTGGTACAAAGTTTGGATTGAAGGAGTGTTGTGAGTCATTGTCTGTGGAATGGTTGCTATTTTAGGTTGAAAATTAGACTTGTGCTGACAGTGAAGTTCTTTCACTATTCAAATTGGTCTGATCGATATGCGGGATAGAAGTTGGCTAGATCTGCAATTATCAGAAAGGAATGAAGAAATTCAGCCACGCTCAAGGTCAGCCACTACTTGTAAAGTAGAGCAAAGAAATTCGGTTGAAAAAAAATTCATCTGAATGAAACTCGGCTAAAGAGGAGTTCGGCTAGGATGGAATTCAGCTTGTTGGAATCCTATCGCCTATCTTGAGCCAAAAGACAGAATCAGTTGGGTAACGACTCTTCTTACTGTTCAAGTTTATCTGACCGAAGTCCAGTTCTATAGTCATTGAAAGAGGATTAGTAATTACGGTTGAGAGGATCGTCTGACGTACATGAATTGGAGGTTATCTTTTCCAAAGTAGGATAGATTAGGAGAGCTGCTTGGACGAGGTTCGGTCATGATTACCGTCCGAAATCATACCGAGACTAGACGTCCGACCGAACTTCGACGGAAGCTATTTTATTCTCCAACACCTAGCTTCTATAGGTTTCATGTTCAGCACTATGGAAGAGAGGCTACTACCAAGAAAGTGTTTGCAGATGTCAGAGTTTCACACTATTGGGATCTGGCTATCAATTATTCAGAAGAACTAATATAACTGAAGCCACTATGAATAGAGTAAATTTAGGGATTGTATAGAGTGAAAATGTTTTCTTTGCTTTTATATGGGCCCTTAGACAATAATAGCCTGCTTGGCTGATTGGGCTTGTTGAGGTCTTTCTTTTTTTTTTTCTTCTAGGATTTTGGCCAGTCCACTCAAAAGTTAATATGGATATTTATAAATATAGATCTAACCTAGTCTAATTTCACTAGTTGTACTGGTCCAACCTAAAAATCTTATAGAATTTTGTACCCAATCATCCAATCTAGCCCTAAGCTTTTTAATTTTTACATAGTAGTTGGTTTTGATCAATGTTGTGGGCTCTGCTTTCATTTTCTGGACCTTCTTTTCAACTTGGATTTTCTTTATGGATGAGCCTAAAGCTTCATCATCCATTATGCACCTCCTACAAGAAAGCATAATTAAAATTTGATGACATGGCATGTAATGTAAGATATCAGCCCATCTTTTGTTGAATTGAGCTCTTGTTGTGACTGAGATGGTTAAAATAGTTAAATGTGATGACTAAGATGCATGATGAGATCTTATTGTGGCATCTATGGAAGTTATTCACGAACTTCTATTTTTACATATTTTCCTATCTTATAAATTGGTCGACAATGATCCAATGCAATATTTGCTCTGCTCCTTTCATGGATTGATTCCAAAACAAGATCATACTCAGACCTAATAGTTCCATTGTGGAATCAATGAGCGACCAAAATGAAAATACGAGGGTTTCGTCTGAACCCCCCTTAAGAAGCATTTCAATGCCGGTGAGGGCCAGCATGGATCTTGATCTGGAGGTGTTCCATGGTGTTTCACTGAGTTGGCTGATGGAGGAGGTGAAGCAGATGTAATCATCGTGCCTTCACCCAATGGGAGTTCGATCATCCAATCGCAACTCAAAAATGGAGTTGGAGGCTATGTCCTCACAAGAAACTCCAGTGCCGATGTGGGTCACCATGGATTCTATTTCAGAACAGTTGCATAGCTCTTCATCGTGCTAGCTAACATACAAGGCTAAAGGAAAGGGGAAAGAGCTGAATTTATCACCCCCTCGTTCAATCAGTGTCTGATCTTCCATGACTCGGGTAACCTCTTCGCTCCCCCCGTCCAACAGATGCTGTGAAGCCACCGCCTATTGCTGAAGGACATGCTTAGTCCCAGGTAGTTTAAGGTACCAGGTAGTTCAAATGGGACATGGAGAGGGCCATAGAGGAGGACATCGTGGCTTTGTCGGAAAAATTCACCAATGTGGTTGTTTCTCAGATGAGGAACTCCACAGAGTGTCCCATAGATGCAAATCGGTGCTCGTAGGTAAATTTCTGGGCAAGGGTTTCTCTATTGGCTTTGTTCAAAAAGAAACGAGGATGAGGTAGATATGGAAGGTGACTTCTAGGTTATTCTTTTGTTTGAGGATTTTTTGTTATTCTTCTTCTCCTTAGAGGAGGCAAAATCCAAGGCTCGAGAGCGTGGACCATGGTTAGTAGCAGGTCAGCTCTTAGCCTTAGATTGTTGGCGGTCCATAGTTAAGCCAACCATAGATGACATTAGGTATGCCAATGTCTGGTTGAGACTACCAGATTTGCCATTGACAATGTGGGACAAAGAGATGGTAATGAAGATTGCAGCCATGGTAGGTACACCAAAATTTTTGGATGATTGCACTGCATTTTCCACGTGCCTTGGCTTTGCCATGGTGTGTGTCAAGTTGGATCTCACCAAAAACATTTATCATGGTTCCAGACTTTTCATCCAAAATGAAACTCTTTGGCATTAATTCTTTTGCTATGGGTGTTGGGCCATCGGTCTTACTTTAGAGGGCTATTCTAAATGCAAAGTGAATTGGAATCCATTAGCCAAGCAACATTTTGGCCCTGGATATATGTTGACTCCATGATTGATTTTGATGATCGTCAAATTTGAGTATTTAAATATTTAATCATATATTTAAAGAATGGATGTAGGTCTTTCTAGATGTTCAAGTTAAAATTATAATTTTATCGAGTTAGAGATCAAGAAAAAATGACAAGAGATAAAATTATAATTTTATAAAATTAGAAAAAATCTATTTTAGAAGTCTCAAGAATAAGCTTTGAAGATTTCTGATCTTTTAGAGGCAGTCCCACGATTTTTGAATGCATAAATTAAAAAAAAATCAAGTTTTAGCAAAAGGATCAATCCAAGGGACGATCCCTAGATCATCTCCTTTCGAAATGGGTTGTTTGGCATGCATGATACGCAATCTGAGCCGACCTAGTCTCAGTGGAAGCAAAAGACAGAAAGTGCAAAAAGCCAACTTTTTTAGATCCAGAAAATTGAGGCGATCCAGCTATAAACTAAGCCGACCAGTGAGGACTGAGCCAATCCAGTCAAAAACTAAGCTGAACCAATGATCATAACGGCTAGTTTTCTATAGCTTTTTCTAACAGCCATTTCTCCACTCTAACGGCTATTTCAAGACTTTCAATGGTTAGAACTGATCATCTAGCCATCACAAAGAGTATAAAAGGCTAGAGAAATATTTGGAAAGTAAGATTAAGTGAATTAAAAGTAGAAATCATTCAAATTATGAGGTTCATTGAATATCTAAAGAAAAAAAAAAAAGAGGACTTTATGCATCAAATTTAGAGAACTTCCAAGTGTGTCATCCTCATTCATTCAAGCTTCCTCTCAGCCTTCAAAGAAGAGAATACAAAACTTTAAGAGCCATCTTTTAGTCTCTCCATCAAATTTCAAAAAGAGTTTTTTTTCTTTTTGTTTTTTGTGCTGAATTCTTATACTTGTATTTTTGTTTTCTTACAAGTTTCTTTGGAAGAAAAAAACTTGGAGTATGGGTTGGACCAAGCCAAAAATTAGATATAAAGATTATGATTGGTGCTCCTAAGTTAAAATCAATCGGGTTGATAGTGAACCTGAGAAAACTATCGGTGTAGGATTGTGGTTAGTGAGCCCAACAAAACTAACTTAATTTATTTATGATCTTGGGTTAAAACAAACGCACTATAATCTAGGATTATAGTAAAATTTTCAAGCAGAGTTTGGAGAATGGACATAGGTGCAAGATTGCACTGAACCACTATAAAATCTATATATTTGTATTGTAGTTTTACTTTTTTTGCTTTCTTTATTTGCTTTATATATTTGTATTATCTAGTT
Source organism: Cocos nucifera (assembly GCA_006176705.1). Lineage (NCBI taxonomy): Eukaryota > Viridiplantae > Streptophyta > Magnoliopsida > Arecales > Arecaceae > Cocos > Cocos nucifera. Next base: position 36,123 of record QRFJ01004256.1, on the reverse strand, counting down.
ATTTTTAATTCCGCTGCTATATCTTGCTTATTTATAACAAGCATTCAAGTTTTTTTAATTAGAATCACATATTTATATTAGAGTTTAAATTGGCTAATTTTTTTTTTATAAATTCAATTCATTCCTTCTCTTGGGTAGCCATCCTTGGACAATAAGTGATATTAGAGCAGGTACTCTAATATTTATTTGTTGACCTAGCAGTCAAAAGGCAAAAGCTCAATGGCAATCCAAATAGAGTCTTTATTTAATGAAGATTATTCTATAGATAGACCACCATTATTAAATAAATTAAATTATATACATTGAAAAATTAGAATGAAAATCTTTATTCAAGCACATGACTATAATTTATGAAAAATTATAATCAATGATCTACACACACCCGATGCATTGATTCATGATAAAGAGGTGATTCAAATGAATGCTAAGACAATGAATATACTTTATTGCTTCTTAAATATTAATAAATTTAATAAAATTTCTTTATATATTTTAGTGAATCAAATATGAAAGAAATTAGAAATGATTTATGAAAGAGTAAATCAAGAAGAAGAACCAAGCTCTCAAGAAGTTAAGGAAGCTCACTCCAATCTATGCCTCATGGCTTATGAGGATGCAAAGAAGAAGAAGAAGAAGAAATAAAAGAAAAAGAAAGCATTAATTAAGGAAGAGCAAAGCAAAGAAATGAGAAATAAACAGAAGAAAGAAAATGCTATAAATTTTTATCTCATGACCAATAAAGATGAGATAAATTCAAAAAATTCTTTCTAATTTATACTTGATGAATTATATGAAGCCTTTAATGAATTAATGGATGAATTTAAAAAATTAAAACTAAAAAATAAAAATTTAAAAAATCAAATATTCTCTTAGCTAATGAAAAGAGTAAGATCTTGTTAGAAAAGGAAGATATTTTGAAAAAAAATAATACTTTGGATAAAAAAAAGGAAGTACTTCTTAAATCTAAAAAATCTTTAGTTGAAGAAAATATTAATCTAAAAATAAAATTAGATTGATCAAAATTTTATATTGAAGAAAAAGAAAACTTGTTGAAAGAAAAAAATTTCTTTTGGAAGAAAATATCAATCTAAGAAAGAAGATTGAAAACTTGAAGCCTATACTTGAAAAATTTATAATTAGATCTCAAAAGCTTCAAGCAATTTTAAATAATCAAAAGATCATTTTTGATAAAGTAGAAATTAGTTATAATTTTTTGAGAGAATAGAAATTTATTAAAAATATGTTTAGAAAAATTTTATTTAAAAATCATTCAATTATATATTTTAAATGTAATAAAGTAAGTCATAAAATTTTAAAACATATTTTTAAAAGAATTGGCTATATTTTAGTTAGATAAATTTATATTTCAAAAGGAACCTTGAGTACTAACTTTTATGGATCCAAGATGAATTGGGTACTAAAAATTTTGAAGTAATTTTGCAGGTACACCAAGGATTCAATAAAACTAAAGAAAGAAAATTTTTGTGGATGCCTTGAAAATAAAAATGGATGGATGATGCTATTTGATAAAATTTAAATTTTTCTTACATCATGCCATCATTATTTATTAAATATATTTTTATTATTAATTAGTATAATTATTAAGTGTGTTTGATTGATTTTGATGATTCATCATTGCTTATAATGATCATACTCTATGACTTAAATGTTTCGATATATTGCTTAAAAATAGTATATCATGTTGATTATTTATTTTAAGATCTTTATTTTATTCTAAATTCAGTATGCTAGTTCAATCCTTTGTATTATGCTATATTAATCTTCAATTATTTAAGAAATTTAAATTGCTATGAGCTTGAATGTATATAAAACTATTTGGGTGCTAAACTTACAAATTAAATAAATTTTGACATTTTTTTATAAGATACTTAATTATCAAAATTCTTTCAAAAAAAATTTATGACCTAAGTACTTGAAGATTAAACATTCAATCATAAAAATCCAAATGCTTAAAGTATTAATTTGCATTGCATCCTAGTTTTATTTTAAGGATTTAAAATTTTCTAATTTAAACCAAATCCTATAGAACTATTATCTAGATTTTTCTTAATTTGATCATACTAGATTTGTTTGATTTTCATACCTCCTAATTGATTAATTTTTAATCCCCTAAATTTACTTAAATATCTTTTTTGATCATCAATTTGATTGTCTCTTTGATCTTAAAAGAAAATTTATTGATGAATATTGTTATTTCATTCTAATTAATTAATTTTAAAAATTAAATTAAAAAAATGCTCTTTCTGAATCTTTTGAATTTGATATCAAATAAAATATTTTAAGACTATTGTCATTTATCTTTAAAGCTAAATATTTAAAATAAACTTTAATTTTAAGTATTTGGTATCATATAGCTTACTATTTATCATGTATTTGATTGATTTATCTTTTGGCAAAAAGAAAAGAATATTCTTATTTCAAATCTGATTTTCTATTGCTATATTCTTGATTTGATATCATTTGAGATAAACTCAAAAGTATATATCTTTTCTGAACTAAATTGCTTGATATTTCTTAAAAAAAAGGAAGGGATGATCTTTTTGAAGAATAACTTAAAATTGCTTTATGGTGTATCTTGATTGATTTGATAATATCAATTCAAATTGATCTATCTGAATCAATGTATTTTGATCAATTCAAAACTAAATTCGTTAGTATCAAGCTAAACTTGTAAATTAATCTTTAAATGGTATTAAACTATTAAGAAAATCTTGATTTGATCTAAATTTTAGTTTAATTTGTATCAAGAAGTTTTTTTCTAAGAAAATTTTTACTCTTGGTATCATTGGTATCTTTTTTGCCTTGCATTTTATTATATTTTTTTGGCAAAAGAATTGAATATGATGTCTCAAATCTATTTTACATTGATATACTCTTAATGTGATACCATTTAAGATAAAATTCAATAAATTTCATATCTTTTCTAAACTTAATTGAGTGATATTTCTTATGACAAGAAAGATCTAAATTTAAATAAAAAATCTTTTTGATAGATGTTCGTGTCATACTTTTTTTATCCTCTTAATGTTTATTCTTATTGTATACATTATTTTATAAACATTCTTTGAATTTAATAAAAATTAAATTTTTAAAAAATTTGATGTTTTCTTGAGTGAATGCTTTGTTTGATTGATATTTGAATTAATTAATACTTAGTTCACTTAATTGATGCTCATGCTTTTGAATTATATATGTTTAATTTTAAAATAATTTTATTTGCTAAAGTAAGAAGGAGAAAATATTAAAAAAAATAATCATTTAATTGAAAAAGATCTTTGAAATTGAAAAAGAAAGAGAATTTATTTAAGATGAATTAGTTATTAAATTGATATTAATTAATCATAAATATCATATCAAATTAAAGTGCTTAACTTGAAAGAAAAAGAGGAAGTAACAAAAATTGTAAAGCTTAAGCATCCAAATTTTGAAATAAAGAGGGAGAGAATGTTAAAAAGTAAATTAATTTATCTATTAGTATGAAAAATAGGAGAAGAGATATTTTTTGATTTGATTTGATTAAAAATATTAATAAATTTTTGATCTAAAATTTTTAATTAATTATCTTATTTTGAGCCTTATTGATTTTAAACTTTCCATCAAATATTTTATAGTCTTTCCAATTTATGCTTTCATGTGTTTATTCAATTTGATTTACTTGATTTAAAGTACTATTAATTTAAAGTAGTATCAGATAAATAAATTATTCTTTAATGTTAAAAATTATTTAAAGTGGTATTATTAACATGCTGGTTTTATATTTTGGTTTGTATGATTATTCTTGATAATTGATTGAAGTTAAATTAAATTAAAAATAAATTCTTACTCTAAGAAATAAATTTCTAAACTTAATTTTGAAATTTATTTAAAAATTTAAATTTAATACTATTTATTTTACTTTATTCGATATATTTTTGATACATATCTTTTTCAAACTTAATTAACTAAAATTTCTTAAGAAAAAAAAAGATTGAATATTAAAGTGCATATTATACTTGATTTCATGATTAAATTTTTTGAAAAGCTTTATTTTTCTTAAAGCTTAAAAATATATATTTAAAAATCTAATTAAAAGATCATATTCATTCAAAAAGGGAGAGAGTCTTTAATTTTTAAATTCAAGCTAATTTTTAAAAATAAAAAAAAATATTTATTCAAAAAAAGAGATGATTTTTTTGATTTGACTTTATGAATTTGATACATCTCTCAATTTAATATCTTGATGTTAATTTTGATGATTTTTTCTATTCTTTTCTACGAGCTTTTTAATGTTGTCAAAAAGAGGAAGAGGTATATTAAGTATATGCTTAATTAAAGAATTAATACTTAAGAAACTCAGTGAATTTTATGCTTGAAATCATAATACTCATTGATTTAAATTAAAATATTATTTTAATATGAGTATATAAATTATGTGAAACATTAATTGGAGCTTTCATGAAGTGTAAATTTATATTTATGTATATTATCACTTCATGATTTTATACTATCCAATTTATTGAAATATATTAAATTATATTTCAATGCATATACTTAAAGTTTTGCCATCATAAAAAAGGAGGAGATTGTTGATCCTATGATTGATTTTGATGATCGTGAAACTTGAAGTATTTAAGTATTTAATCATATATTTCAAGAATGGATGTAGGTCTTTCTAAGTATTCAAATTAAAATTATAATTTTATCAAGTTGGAGATCAAGAAAAAATGACACGAGGCAAAATTATTATTTTACAAAGTTGGAGAAAATCTATTTCAAAAGCCTTAATAATAAGCTTAGAAGATTTCTAATCTTTTGGAGGTGGTCCCATGATTTTTTGGATGCATAAATTAGAAGAAAATCAAGTTTTAGCAAAAGGATCAATCCAAGGGATGACCCCTAAGTCATCCTCTTTCGAAATGGGCTGTTCGACACATATGGCACATAATCTGGACCGACCGAATCTGAGACTGAGTTGACCTAGTCTCAGTGAAAGCAAAAGATAGAAAGCGTAGAAAGCCAGTTTTTCAAGACCTAAAAAATTGAGCTGACCCAACTATAAATTGAGTCGATCTAGTGAGGACTGAGCCAACCTAGTCAAAAACTGAGCCGACCTAGTTATCGTAATGGTTGATTTTTTATAGCTTTTCTAATGGCCATTTCTCCACTTCAATGGCTATTTCAAAGCTTTCAATGGCTAGAACTGATCCTCTAGCCATCACAAAGAGTATAAAAGGTTAGAAAAATATTTGAAAAGTAAGATTAAGTGGATTAAAAGTAGAAATTATTCAAATTATGAGGTTCATTGAATATCTAAAGAAAAAGAGAGAAAAGAGAAGACTTTGTGTATCAAATTCAGAGAGCTTTCAAGTGTGATCATTTTCATTCATTCAAGCTTCCTCTCAGCCTTCAAAGAAGAAAATACAAAGCTTCAAGAGCCATCTTTCAACCTCTCCATCAAACTTCAAAAAGAGTTTCTTTTTTTAATTATTTTTTATGCTAAATTTTTATACTTGTATTTTTGTTTCTTTACAAGTTTCTTTAGAAGAAAGAAACTTAGGGTGTGGGTTGGTCCATTCTGAAAATTAGACAGTATAAAGGTTATGGTTGGTGTTCCTAGGTTAAAATCAATCGGATTGATAGTGAATCCGAGAAAACTATCTATGTAGGATTGTGGTTGGTGAGCCCAACAAAATCAACTAGATTTATTTATGATTTCGGGTTAAAACAAATGCACTGTAATATAGGATTATAGTGAAATTTCTAAGGAGAGCTTGGAGAGTGGACGTAGGTGCGGGGTTGCACTGAACCACTATAAAATATGTGTGTTTGTATTATAATTTTGCTTTTCTTGCTTTCTTTATTTGTCTTATATATTTGCATTATCTAGTTATTTTTAATTCCACTGCTACACCTTACTTATTCACCACAAGCATTCAAGTTCTTTTAATTATAATTATATATTTGCATTAGAGTTTAAATTGGCCAATTTTTTTTTTATATACCCAATTCATACCTTCTCTTGGGTAGCCATTCTTGGACAACAATATGTGCTGCTTAGGTTTCCATCTCCATGTGGGTAGGGAATATTGGTCGCAAACCCTCTAAATCTATAGAAGCTAGTCAACTCACTACTTCAGACTGGCTCTTCCCAAACAAGATAGCTTCAAAAAAGATAATAGCTCTGCTTGAGACTCCTACAAATTCCAACAAAGTCAAGTTGCAACTAGTTCCAAGTTTGCATCCCTTGGCACTGATGATGCCCTGGACCTTGTTGCAACTTCTCCAATGGATGTTCTTCAACTAGAGCTGCAATATCAGTCGGGGTTAGGTGGGGTTCTTATTAAAGAAAAGCGGAAGTGCTCTCTACCTAAACCATACAATTCTAAATTCTTTGGATCACAATCCTCACCTCAAGCGAAGGTGATTGTTAGGGAGGAGCCTAGTGAAAGGAATTCGAGCCAGCCATCTTCTATTGCTTTGATAGTTTATTCAAAAGGTTCTACTAGAGAAGAGGTTTGGAGAGCAAAAAGGACCAACCCTGGATCCACCTTGGGCCAATAGGAAGGGCTTCTCATTACTAACCCTCCAAATCAGCAATAAGCTCCTTTAATCTCAAATACAAAGTCTCTTCCTCACCCAACACAAGAAATGCGACAATCACTTCCTTTATCCTCTGGTACACATCAATCCACTAATATACATCTTTTTCATCAATCACAATCTGTGTTAAGGCCAGATTATCCCTTGAGTTTGGACTCTCCAAATATTTCTGCTTGTGTCTCATAACTTGAGACTATTCACCGAGCCCAACCACATGTCCAAGATAGTCATGCTTCAGCCAGTGGGGAAGGGACAACCCCTACCATCAGTCAAGCTCCATGAACTCTTAATGTGGAATGCTAAGGTACTGCCAAGCCCCCTTTCTTGAAATAGTCGAAGTTCTTAGTCCTCTCTTTTGCACCGAATATATGTTGTTTTGTTGAACCAAGGCTGGATGTACTCTCCTTTTCTTGCATCCAGCGCTTTATGGGGCCTTGGTGGGATCATTACATGCTTCATGCTAAGGGACGATCGGGTAGCATTATTGTTATTTGACAAAAAAGAGTGGGACAACTCACTTTTGACCATCAAGTGTGCTTTGGGCTTTTCTTGCCATTGACTAGGCCAGCCTGAATTTTGGGTTCATCTACATCAGTACGTACTAATGGTATTAGCCATAGACTGCTATAGGATTCCATTATTTAGGTCTCCTCTTTGGGGTACCCTTTTTTTGTTGCTTGGTGACTTCAACTATCTTCTTCAATCTAAGGACAAGAAAAGGGGTCGACCCTTTTAGGTGGATAGAGACATTAGAGACTTTCAAACTTATATTTGGAGTTCTAAATTGATAGATTTGGGCTTTGAAGGTCCTCTTTTTACTTGGTGTAACAACAAACGAAGTCTTTCCAGGTGTGGGAGAGACTTGATCGGATCTTTGCTTTCAAAGGTTAACTTAGTCTCTATCTTGACTCTAAGGTTAAGCATCTAACTAGATTTGCATCAAACCATTGCCCTATCCTCCTCGTAGCTCATTGATCTCAATGCAGTTGGCACTGTCCCTTTAGATTCAAAAAATTCTGAAACTTGTATGATGGGGTCTAGCATGTTATTGTCAAAACATGGAGGGGCCATGATCATCTTTAGTTAGATGCCAGATTGACCTTCCTTCTTGACAAGGTCACATATGAGGTGGCCAAATGGAACAAGTATATGGTGGGGAACATTTTCAAGAAGGAGATCAAATATATCAACAAATTCTTGACTTACAAACTTTAGAGGTTCAGCAAGGGGGTCTCCATGAACAAGCTCATTTGACCTTGCTACTTTAATTGCTTCAGGAGTATCATAGAAATCTAAAGTTGCAAGAAACTTACTGAGGCAAAAATCGAGAATTACTTGGCTTTGGGATGGTGATTTTAACACAAAGTTCTTTCATGAATCAACACTCTCTGGATGGCAGCAAAATCATATTTTTACTATTAAAGATGAATATGGGAATTAGGTTGAGGGAAAGGGGGAGGTGAAGGAAGTATTGCTTTCACTTCCACCGATAATGGGACCAAATGCAACACATTCAAGAGATTTGGCTCCCTTAAGCTCAATATATTGTCACTAAAGCTCAAAATGCCAAGCTAATTTCTCTAGGGATAGAAGAGAAAATTGTCCAAGCCACCAGGCAGCTACACCTAGACAAGGCTCCTAGTCCTGATGGATGCCCTTTTGTCTTTCAGAAGTATTGGCCTATCATTAGCACGGAAGTTGTAAATGCTGTTCTTACATTGGCACCATGCACCCATCATAGAAACAAACTTATCTTGCCCTAATTCCAAAAACCAGCAACCCCTCCACCACTGTTGATTTTCATTCAACAAGCTTATGCAATATTATTTATGAGCTGGTAGCCTCTGTTCTAATGCTTCGACTGAAGCCTTTGATGGTGGGACTAATTTCTCAGGAATAAGGAACTTCCATGTTTGATCGGAACATCATGGATAATATTTTAACCATCCAAAAGCTTATACGTTCTCTTCATACTGCTTCAGGCATAAGAGACTATATGATGATTAAGGTAGATATGAAAAAAGCTTTTGATTGGATCCAATAGCACTATCTTTTTTGAGTTTTACACAACTTCAACTTCCATCCTCAATTCATAAAATGGATTGAGGCCTTAGCGACTCACCCTGAGTTTGGCCATCTTCTAAATAGTCAGTCTTTGCCTTGGTTTCTAGCTACATACGGTCTTCAACAAGGATGCCTTCTATCTCTATATTTATTTATCATGTGCTCTGAAATGCTCTCTCTCTCTCTGCACGTGGTGCTACAAATCAAGCTCCTAAGAGTCTATCAGCTATATGTTCGTGGCCCTCAAATTTTTTATATTTTATTTGCAAATGATTGTGTTCTCATGGCTCGTGCCTCTATTCATAATGCTCTAAGTTTGAAACTAATTCTTGAAGCATATTGTTAGTACTTCAGCCAAAAGATATCTTATTTTTAGCCCATCCACACCTACATAGATCAAAGATACTATCACTTATCTTTTTCACATGCCACAATGAAGGAGAGTTTGGACTTACTTGGGAGTTTCAATTGCTAGAACTCGACTTGGTGCGGTAGTCTTTAACTTTCTTGTTGATATTGATGATAAAGGCGTCGGGGTGGAAGTCGAAGGTTCTCTCTCAACAACCCTTCTTCACTCAGTGCTAATGTCTATTCCTATTTACTCAATGTCTTGCCTTCGTATCCTTGTTGCTATTATTAACGTGCTTGAGCATGAATCCTGAGCCTTTTTATGGGGCCACATTTCATTTTGAAAGGATGTGCACTTGGTATCTTGGGAGGCTCTTTATTCCCCAAAATCCGTCGATGGCATGGGTCTTAACTTAAATCTCTTCAACTCACGCAGCATACTCTGTTAGCCGAAATGGTTGCCAATCTGCTTCTCAAGCCCTCCTCCTTGTGGGCATGGTTGGTTTCAGCTAAGTACTTATTTTCTGGTACCTGGGCATATTATAAAACCCCAAAAACATGCTCTCTTGTTTGGAGGAAAATTTGCCTCCAGGGGACTATTTTCTTTGGTTAATTGGAAATGATCGTTCAATTAACATTTGGATCGACCTCTGGATCACTAACATTCCTCTCAACCAATGGCCTTCTTATGTGGCAACTCCATACGATCTTGCTCGATATAAGGTTATGATTTCATTGCACCAGGGAACCGATGGAGTAATGAACTTCCATCTAGATTCCTCACCGTTGAAATGATGGCCTAAATATCTGCCCCTCGTGCAAGGACAACGGTATGATCAACTTGGTTGGGGTTTCGCTCGCTCACTCAATTTCAATGAAGGATCTTCTTCTTCTATGGCTTCAACCAATTTCTCTTAGATATATGGAACTTATCGGTGCCCATGAGAATCAAACTTTTGTGTTGGAAATTACAATATTGGTCAAGGCTTCCTTGCAAAGAATTCCTAAACTCCCGAGATATTCTTCATCAATCATCCACACCGTGTGACTTTTGCCGTGGTTATCTTGAAGATCGTCAACATACCATTGTTCTTTGTACCTTTGCCGATGAGTGCTGGACCCGACTTGCAGCTGAGATCACTAGATTCAAGCCTCGCTCTTTGCATGACGTACAAAATTACTTAGTTAATACCAAGTCAGTGAAAGAGGCCAGGGCTCTAACTTCCTATATGGCTGCTCAAATCGGGGATATCCATAACATGCACATCTTTAGGAAGGAGCAAAGATCTCCCAACGACCTGCTTAGGCAATGTATATACTTTCATCAAGATAATTTTAGTCAAATTCCATCTAATTCTTTCATCCATCGTGCCAATCAGTTAAGGAACTAGGATACTTTTCGGTTGAGTCATCAGCTCCATTCATCTCCTCTCCTCTTGGGTAGTTTGAATTTTGATGGAACGGTTAGATCCAACTCTACTGCAGCAAGCTACATTATTCGCAACCATAATAGAGACCTGCTGTTTGGTGGTGGTAAATGATGCTCATCCTACGGTGCTATTCTAGTTGCCCAACTTTTAGTGCTTGCCTGGCCCTCCTAACTATTTCTTCTTTACCTACACCTAGCTGCATCTTGTTGCAAGATGATTTAGCCACTATTGTTTCTTGGTTATCTAACATATCTGCTGGCGGGATCCAGCACTCATGTTTCAAGTTCGGCACATCCGTAGGGAGGGCAACCGATTGGACTTCTAACCATGCTATTCAATGGAGAGGACAAGCTACACCCTCAATCAGCCACTATTCTAAGAACAGGCTACACCCTAGTATTCTCTGCAAATTAATTTTCCCAAGCATGGATAGATATCAGATCAACAACTTACTGCCCCATATCAACCATTGTTACATTTTGACTTATGTAGTCACTCGTCTTCTCTAGACAACTCTCACCACCACTGATGCTTTTAGGCCCTATCCTGGACTTGTTGTTTACCCCGCTATATATGCTTCAAATGATACTAATTCATATGCCACGGGTTGTGCTAGAGGAAAGGTGGAGCCTTGTCTGTTTTATGCATTGGCGGCCTTGCTCCATACCATTTTGGCTGGCTACGTTCCACCGGTGATCTTCATTTTTTCTATTGCAAGGACAGGCATATGGATGTGATCCAATGGTTCCCATCATTAAGTCCCTCTCAATCTGACTTACATGCGCTTCTCTTATGACCAGGTTGCAGCTAAAATGTTTCATGCACCCTTCCCCCTCAGAAATGGGTCTCTTCTCTTCTACCTTCGCAGAGTCGCAAGCTTTTCCGATAATGCTTTATATATATCACTCATCTCACCATCTTTGCCACAAGGTTTGCTTTTGTGATGGGAACGAAGAAATCTGAAGGCCAAAAATTTATATTACTAATAGAGCCGTTAATCTGATAAATTAAAATTAAAAAAATAATATTTTTTTTTTAATTTTTATGATATATTTTTTTTATTGATACATACTACATAGTTTAATTATACACACCAAATAAATTAATTATCAAATAAATAAATATATACTTTCAAATAAATTAATATATAGTTTTCAGAATATAGAATTTACTAATATACAATATATGATTAAATGATGTATACTTAGCAAATTAGTCATCTAGCAATCAAATACCAATCTTTAAGCAAATAGATATATAATTTTCAGAACATTATATCACCGGTGCATACCATATGATATGATGATGGGCATTCATCGACTTTCTGATACATACTATAAATTTTTTTGATGCACATCTAATAGTAATCCAATATATATCTTTAAATAAATTGATACATAGTTTTCAAAATATTGAGTTTATCAATATATAATATACGACCAAATGATATACAGTTAGCAAATTAATTATCTAACAATCAATATATATCTCCAAGCAAATTGATGCATATTTTTAGAATATTATATTCATCAATACATATTAAATGGTGCGGTGATATATGCTCATCAATTTTCTGGTACATATTATAAACTTTTTTGATGCATATCTAACAACGATCCAATATACATCTCTAGTTAAATTGATATACAGTTTCTAAATCATGTTTTTTATTTAGAGATATGCATTCGATTACTATTAGATATGTATCAAAGAAACTTACGGTATATATCAAAAAATTGATGAGTATGTATCACCAAGTCATGTAGTTTATACTGGTGAATATAATGTTCCAAAAATCATATATTAATTTGCTTGGAGGTATATACTATATTGTTAGATGACTAATTTGGTAAGTGCATATCACCTGATCGTATACTCTGTATTAGTGAACTTGATATTTTAAAAATTATATATTAATTTATTTAGAGGTATATATTTACTTATTTTATAAATAATTTATTTAGTGTTTATCATATGGTCATATAGTATGTATTAGTAAGAATTATGTATTGAAAATAAGGAAAAGAAAAAATATCATATTTTTTTTATAAATCATGAGATTGATGACTTCATTAATAGAAAAGTTTCTAACTTTTAGATTTATATTTTAAGATTAGTGTTAAAAAAAATGGCAAGCTATGAAGTTTGTTTCATAATTTTTTTTCTCTAGTATCTGCTCATATGATTTTTGTTTGGCATAAAGGTTAGATTTGTTCCCAACCTGTCCTTCCGAGATTCCAAGATTCCAGAATGCTTGGATCATAGCTAGATAAGATTTTTTTTTTTTTTAATGCTTTTAATGAACCCATCCAATCGAAAACTATCGTATCATATAAGTGAGAGAGTTAATGATATAAATTTGTTGCATTTGTTACTTTGATATCTTCCAGGTAAAAGAATGTGCACACAATCTCATTGATCGTTCAAAACTTCTACCAACTCTCGATGAAACCGTTTTAGTAAGGATTTGACTATTCTTAAATATTATTAATACTTTTTTTATAAAAAAATATATGTCAGTACTCGTTTCAGCTGGGGGCAAGTTGGTGTGCATTTGCCTATTTTTTTTCAAAAATTTAGTTTCCGACTCCCCTCTGGCCATGCTCTAACAAATAATCCTTGTTAAGTGAAACTTAAATTTTCGATCAGCCTCGTCGAGTAACCATAACCAAACATTTTTTTTTAGCATAATTTTATTTTATTTATTTATTTTTCAAGTAGAATCGGTACTTTTGTTTTTGAGTAAAAGACCACGCGATACCTACTACAAAATCGGCATTGGATTCCGATTGCCAACTCCATATGTTACAAGGATTCCTCATGCATGCGGAATATAGATTTCCATTCAAGATTGTAGCTCTAACAATGATATTAATATCATAATAAAAAAAAAAGATGTAAAAAAAATAAAATTAAAGTGTATGAATCAGTTCAAAGCTTATCTTCATAGGGCATGCAAGCTTTATTATAAGAAAAAAAAATACAAGAGAAGATCACACCCTCTCAACTCTCATACATCAATTTCTTTCTTTCAACAAGAAGTATGGTATCTCAAAGTTTTCAAAAAATTTTAATAAGAGCCCTCTCTCCTCAAGGCTTAGTGCTATAGGATCTTCTACTGATGCCCTCTGAAGCTCTGTCTGCTTCCTGAGCTGCTACCCATGATCTCCCAGCTCCACAAGCCGTCAAGCCCTTTTAAAGGCATAAAATTGGGTCCCATGTAATCTAGGTCTCCAATTAGAACTCAAAACATCTCTCTGGTCGTTAGATCAAACTTGTATGCTCTCTCAATCACTCTCCGCATCACCGGCAGCGCTGTGCACCATGTGAAATCATGATAAACCACTTAAAAGTCCATGCCTCGCTCGTGGACCACGTAGAAACAAGTTGGACTGTTGGATCTCCCCTGGGCACGACATGGACTGCTTTAACAACCCTTATGGACCGCACGTGGATTGTGTGGCCCTCCTCGTGGACTGCGCAGTGGACAGCATAGGTAGGTACACATCTTGGCCTGCACCTACATGCTTGGGCCAAGTATGCCTGAGGGCTGAGCATACCTGCAAGCCACACTCATTTGCGAGCCGCGCACTTATAGGCCACATGCTCCTATGGGCCACACCCATAGGTCTTAGGCTTCTTTATTGTGGGCTCGCTGCTGTGGGCTTCTCCATGGATTGAATTTAAGACATCAAAATTCAACAATCTGCACCTCAACTCGATATTGGATCTCCACCTAATTTTGAAAGCTTTTGGATGATCTTGCCCTCTTGTTCTGGGGCAAATACCTAACGGCTTATAGATGGGCAAATATAAGAGTTGAAATAGGCCGCTCAATCCTATTTCCATCATATGCTACGATCTAGCTGACCTGTGGCCTACTTAGGAAAGTCTCTTGCGGAAATAGAAATTTTATCCTACAACATCACCTGTCATCATCCCGAGTCTCCCATCTCGTGTCTAATTTATCTGCACTTGGAGCTCCACCTCATGCTAAGCTTCTACTGGCACTTGAAGTTCCACATATCTCATGTTAAGTTCCCTGCCAAGCGATACTGTCCTCTATACTTTCTTCCCTTCATAACAACCTCACTGCCATGTATAATGTTCAGGATTTTATTATCAGCTTTCTATTTGTAGTTGCTTGAATCCAGTCAGCTCAGTGAAATTAGATTTCTCTTAAAATTGAGTATATAAAGGACATCATCCAATTTTCTCACTGCTCCATTATGTATTTGCAAGCTGACGGTCCCAATGCCCTTAATCGCATAGCTCGATCTATTCGACAAATGAATAGTGCTCTCATTATTCTTTAGATTGTCAAATAGCTTCTCTTTACAATAAATATGATATGAACATGCCAAATCTAAAATTCACTACTAGAAAGAAGTAAATATCTCATCAGAGACCATAAGAACATCATCGATCTCATCGTATCGCTATCTTGGACCACCGCCATAGTAGTCTTCATGCGAACTCTAAATTATAGGCAATCTATGACTCGATACCCCAACTCCTCATATCGGTAGCATTTGACCCTGCTGAAGTCCCTCGACTTGGATTTGGATGGCCCATCTTGCTATCCTCTACCATTTCATCCTCTACCACCACCACCTTTAGTCATTATCAAAGTCAAGTTGCCCCATGAACTTGAGACTCGGTTCTCCCACCTAAGAACCTCATTCTAAAAAAATGCAGAAGTAACTTTATTCATTTTGATGGTACTCTTTCTCATAAGAAGAGGAATTACTAAAGACTCAAAAGAAGGAGGAGCGACGAAAGTAAAACCAATGCCATAGTTTCTTCTTAATTTTTTCACCAATGCTAAGGAGATTGGTGAGGATTTTTTGAAAGTTGTTGAGATGCTCCTTTACGCTTTGCTCCTCGCTTATCTGCAACTAGTAGACTGGTTTCAGAGGAAGAGAGCATTGGTAAGTGACTTTGCTATGTACATCTCTTCGAGGTTCGATCATATCATCATCGAGGAAGTCTCACTAAATACATGGATCACCACATCATCTGCTAAGTACAAATGGATCGTACTCACCATCTGCATCTAGAGCCATCTCCGATCCTTCACCTCTATGGTAGCCAGCTTCTCCTCGCATAAGAGAGTATTAATCAACTCTTATTGAATGAGCACATCCTTCACTCTCGCTTACCATAGGAAGAAATTGCTCTTTCCATCATATTGGTTATATCTACCTTGATTGAATATGCCTTTTCCATCTTCTCCAATCGCGATCAATACTGCCATAATCCAAAAAATTTGGTGCTCTAATACCACTTGCTCAGATATCACTTATTGGGAGGATCCCCCATGAGGGTAGATCTCCATCCAAGATCGCAATTCCAATGATAATATCAATACCATGGTAGAAAAAAAAGAGATACGGAAAAGATAAAATCAAAGTATGTAGATCAACCCAATGCTTATTTTCATGGGGCATGCAAGTTTTACTATGAAAAAAATAAATAAAAGAGGAAATCACACCTTCTCAACTTTCATACATTAATCTCTCTTTCTCAACAAGAAGCACAATCTCTCAAAGCTCTCAAAAAATTTCAAGGAGAGCCCTCTACCGCTCCTCAAGGCTCCTCAGTTGCCACAGGAGCTTCTATCGATGCCCTCTGAAGCTCTCTCTACTTCCTTGATTGCTACTCATGAATCCCCCAACTCCACAGGCTGTCAGGCCCTTTTAAAGGCATAAAACCAAGTCCCATGTGATCTAGGTCTCTAGTTAGGACATAAAACATCTCCCTAGCCATTGGATCAAACTTGTATGCTTTCTTGACCATCCGATCATGCTCTTCACATCATTGCCCATCCTATGCATCACGTGAAATCATGGTAAACACTAAAGGGTCCATGCCTCGTGCATGGACTGCATAAAAACAAGCTGGACGATTAGATTTCTCTTGGATGCGCCATGGACTTTACTAACATCTCCTGTGGACCGTGTGGCCCTCCTAGACCGCACGATGGACTGCATGGGCATGCATCCTAGGCCACACATGCTTGTGGGCTGCATCCATCCTTGGGCTGCACACGTGTTTGCAGGTCATGTGCTCTTGCAGGCCGCACCAATATGTCCTATGCTGCGTGCTCCTACAGGCTGCACCAATATGTCCTATGTTGCTTCATTGTGGGCTCATTGTTGCAGACTTTAGAGTAATTCTTTCTACTCCACTTGCGGTGTAGAAAAAATGACGTGGAGTGCACTGGATTATCCTATTCTAACACATAGCCCTCACTTTCCAATGCGTATTTAATATCCCACAGTGCTTGAAATTTTGAATGATGAAAATATTTCTTTCCAAAAATTATGACATCCATTCACAAAAATTATGACATTCCTTCACAAAAATTATGATACTCTATAAAAAATAATATTTTATTCATGATGTCATAATTTTTGTGAAAGAATATCATAATTTTTATAAAAAATATATTTATTATTTTTTATCTTCATGCCGTATTATGACATCCATTCATAAAAATTATAACATTTCCATAAAAAATATAGCATTTTATTCAGGGTATCATAATTTTTGTGAATGAATGTTGTTGGTGCAGAATTTGGTTGACGTCGGATCGAGCTGAAGTAGAGGAGGAAGAGGTCGCCGTTGGTGACTTGCAAAATAAAGTTCTGTCCGAAGTCGGTGGTGGTGGCTCCAGCAGGACCCTCCGACAATCAGATTAGCTCTTCTAACCAATAGAAATGGAGTGCTCATGCAAGAATTCAACAGAATTTCGAGGAAGAAAAGAGAGTTTAGAAAAAATATATCTGAAGAATCCTTTTTATAGATAAAGCCTATAGTAGATTGATAGTGACGGTCGTAACCGTTCGATAGTGGGCCACTCGGAGCCATGTGGAGTTTGTTATAGAGAGAGGTGTCCGTTGTCACGATGTGGCCATTCGTTAAGATTTAATAGTTAAAATTCAGAGGAAGTAGATGTTGGTTGGTGAAGAGCTTTGACATACATCAATTTCGGAGGAGTTCGAACTCCTAAAGAAAATTTGACTGAAGGAGAAATTCGGAAGAAGTTTGGCTCATGTAGGAATCCAACTGAAAGAGAAGTCTGAAAGGAGTTCGGCTTCTGAAAGAATCTGACTGAAGGAGAAGTCCAAAAGGAGTTCGATTGATAGAAAAATCCGATTAAAGGAAGATCCAGAGTTTGGCTCCTGAAGGAGTCTAACTGAGGGTGAAGTTTAGGAGGAGTTCGGCTCCTGGAGGAATCCGACTAAAGGAGAGATCCGAAAGGAGTTCGATTTCTAAAGAAATTTGACTGAAGGAGAAGTCCGAGAGGAGTTCAGCTCCTGAAAGAATCTGACTGAAAGAGAAGTCTGGAAGGAGTTCGGCTTCTGGAGGCATCTGACAGAAGGAGAAATTCAGAAAGAGTTTGACTCCTATAGGAATCTGACTGAAGAAGAAATTCGAAAGGAGTTCGACTCCTGAAGGAATCAGACTGAAGGAGAAGTCCAAAAGGAGTTCGGCTCCTATAGGAACTGGACTGAAGGAGAAATTCGAAAGGAGTTCAGCTCCTGGAGGAATCCGAATGAAGAAGAAATCTAGGAGAAGTTCGACTCCTATAGAAATCCGACTGAAGAAGAAGTTTGGAAGGAGTTCGGCTCCTGGAGGAACTAGACTGAAGAAAAAATTTGGAAGGAGTTTGGCTCCTAGAGGAATCCGACTAAAGGAGAAATCTGAGAGGAGTTTGGCTCCTATAGAAATCTGACTGAAGAAAAAGTTAAGAAGGAGTTTGGCTTCTGTAGAAATCTGACTAAAGAAAAAATCTATGAGGAGTTCGGCTCTTGTAAGAATTCGATTGAAGGAGAGGTCCGGAAGGAGCTCAGGTCCTGTAGGAATCTGACTGAAGAAGAAATTCGAAAGAAGCTCGGCACTTGAAGGAATCAAACTGAAGGAAAAATCTATAAGGAGTTCGGCTCCTGGAGGGATCCGACTGAAGAAGAAGTTTGAAAGGAGTTTGGCTCTTGTAGGCACTTGACTAAAGAAGAAATCTTGAAGGAGTTTGGCTCCTGAAGGCATCCGACAGAAGGAGAGGTCCAGAAGGAGTTTGGCTTCTGAAGGAACTGGACTGAAGGAGAAATTTGGAAGGAGTTTGGCTCCTACAGGAATCCAAATGAAGGAGAAATCTTGGAGGAGTTTGGCTCCTATAGGAATCTGATTGAAGAAGAAGTCTGGAAGAAGTTTGGCTCATGGAGGAATCTGACTGAAAGAGAAGTCTAGAAGGAGTTTAGCTCCTGAAGACATATGAAAGAAGGAGAAATTCGGAAGGAGTTTAGCTCTTATAAGAATCTGACTGAAGAAGAAATTTGAAAGAAATTTGGCTCCTGGTGGAATCAGACTGAAGGAGAGGTCCAGAAGGAGTTCGACTCTTGAAGGCACTAGACTGAAGGAGAAATTCGGAAGAAGTTTGACCACTGAAGGGGCCCGATTGATGAAGAAGTCTGGGAGGAGTTTGGCTGAAGTCCGAAAGAAGTTCGGTTGAGATTTGATTGTTAAAGAAGTTTGACTGGGATTCGGCCATTGAAGGAGTTCAGCCACTGATGGAGTTTAGCTACTGAATGAGTTCGGCCACTGAAGGAGATCGGCTGAGGTTCGACCGCTGGAGGAAGAATTTTGGATTGAAGCTCTTTCGTGATTACCGATTGCGTTAGGCTAGGCCTCAGACCAGACTTCGGTGGGAGCAGAATTTATCTCCAATAATAGTCCCCAAATTTTTGAGTTTAAAATTTGAAGGAATGGAGTACAAAAAAGCGACAACCGAAGTCCTTTTCTGGGCTCTGCACCATTCAGGTTGAAGCTCGTGGGAGATCTTATCTCCAGCTGAGGTTGAAGTTGAAGCTCAGGAGAGATCTTATCTTCTGTTGAAAAGTTGGAGCTCGAGGGAGATCTTATTTCCAGTCGAGGTTGACATTGAAGTTGAAGCTCGGAGGAGATCTTGTCTCCAACCGAGGTTGAAGAAGATCTATCTTCTGTTGACGTAAAAGCTCTGGGGAGATCTTATCTTTAGTCGAGATTAATATTGAAGTTAAAGGAGATCTTATCTTCTGTTGACGTAGAAGCTTGGGGAGATCTTATCTCTAGTCGAGGTTGAAGTTGAAGATCTTATCTCCTGTTGATGTTGAAGTTGAAGCTCGGAGAAGATCTTATCTCCAGCTGAAGGTTGAAGGAGATCTTATCTCCTTGTTGACGTAGAAGCTCGTAGAAAGAAGATCTTATCTCCAGCCGAGGTTGAAGTTGAAGTTGAAGGAGATCTTATCTCCTGATTGACGTTAGAAGCTTCGAAGGAGATCTTATCTCCCCTCGAGGTTGAAGGAGATCTTATCTCCTGTTGACGTAGAAGCTAGACGTTGAAGCTCGGGGAGATCTTATCTCAGCCAAGATTGAAGGAGATCTTATCTCCTATTGATGTAGAAGCTCGGGGGAGATCTTTCTCCTCTCTCATCTCGTCTAAAATGAACGAGGCCTTCGACTTTGCTCACGTTAAGAATGAGGTTCTCCTCCTATTCCTAACGGGCTATGGGGGCACATAAGGGCCGTTGTCAGGGCCTCTCCCCCATCTCGTCTAAAATGAATGAGGCCTTCGACTTTGCTCGCGTTAGGATGAGGTTCTCCTCCTATTTCCTAACGGACTATGGGATGCATAAGGGCCATTGTCAGGGTCCCTCTCCCTCCATCTCATCTAAAATGAATGAGGCCTTCGACTTTGCTTCACGTTAGGATGAGGTTCTCCTCCTATTCCTCCATATGGGCTATAGGAGCACATAAGGGCCGTTGTCAGAGCCTTTCCCCTCATCTCATCTAAAATGAATGAGGTCTTCGATTTTTCTCGCGTTAGGACGAGGTTCTCCTCTTGTTCCTAACGGATTGTAGGGGCACATAAGGGCCGTTGTCAGAATTTCTTCCCTCATCTCACCTAAAATGAACAAGGCCTTCGACTTGCTCATATTAGGATGAGGTTCTCCTCTTGTTTCTAACATGGCCACTATTGATTTCTTCTTTCCTATCGTCATATAGTTTTTACATCGAGAAACAATAATGTTGAAATGGAGGAATTTTATTGAAGAAAAATTATCGGCAGTATATTCTCAGATTCTCTGAGTTTCAAGATCATGGGAGCATTGTTCCTCCAAGATCCTTCAGGCGATAAGTTTCAGACCGGATGACCTCCTCTACTTCATACGGGCCTTTCCAATTTGGGGCAAGCTTCCCCTAGCTCTAAGGCTGAGAGATGGTGGCTCACCGAAGTACTAAGCCCTCCAGAGATAGTGTTGATGATATCGAGAGGCGGTCGATCTTCTTATTGTTCCTCCCTCATTGGTGGTTCTAGCTGCAGTAGCACCCTTGACTGATCTTTTCTTGCTTCAGATCGACATCTATGGAGCATTGAGGGGGAAGTAGTTGTGAAACCTTCTGGGGGTGGACTTCTTCACGTCCTTCTATCAGGGCTTCTTTGATGATGAGCTCGAGGAGGAGTTCAGGCTCGCTCGTGCTCGGAGGGAGTCCGGGAGCACGGTCGAACTTCATTCGGCCTTCTACTAGCGATGCTGAAGAATTTCATTCAGCTCTCCCTGATATTCATCAGAAAATTCAAACCTCAGCTGCTGATGAAGTGAGCCATAAACTGATGGCTCATCAGGTCAAAGAAGAAGATCGTACCCGACTTTAATATTAAGTACCAATTTCTTGCTGCTTCCTTCAAGGTAGATAAAAAAGCTCGGCATAAGATGGCATCTGGTGCTCCATGGAGCAGCATCATAGTCCAGAAGGCCTCTAGATGATCGATCGAATCAGAGGTTCCATCGTAGCTTTCAAATCGAAGGAAGCTCAAAGTTCGGTGGAATGGCTTCTTGCATAATTTGGGAAGAGAAAGGAGGATCGATGCAGATGTTGTCTTGGTGAGCCGAGGTGACGTGGTCGAGCTTCTCAATCCATCGATCCATCTTCCATAGTTTCTGATTGAGGACGTCATCTCGATCGCAGACCTTGAAAGACTTTCAGCTATAGATGGGGAAGGTTTTTTTCGGAAAAGAATCACGATCCGAACAAGGATCCTCTACTCTCTATTTCTCTTTCTCAAGGGCGATGGGTAGCTAGCCTAAGTACTCTTCCTTGAGATCGATTTCTGACATTCTGATGGTGGGTTTTCTGACGGAATCACTATCGGAGGCTGCCGCATGGCCTCCATCATTTCGGTGAGGCCTTGAACCTGCTGCATCAGCAGGTTGAACTATTCCGGATCTACCGTGGCCGTCGATGAAGTAGGAGGTTGAAGTACTGATGAAGAAACAGGAACAGACGGATCTAGCCCAAATTTGACAACAGAAGTGGTAGATCTCCGGGTAGTCATCTTCTTTGGAGGCATTTCTTGGGATTGAGAGAGAGGATGGAGATGGACCTTGGAGAAGAAGATCCAAAGGATCGGCTGAGCACTTCTTTAAGAATAAGGGTACCTCAGGAATAGAGGGCCCTTCCTCTAGCGCCAATTTTATTGGTGCAGAATTTGGTTGACGTCGGATCGAGCTAAAGTGGAGGAGGAAGAGGTTGCCGTCGGTGACCTGCAAAATAAAGTTTCATTCAGAGTCGGTGGTGGTGGCTCCGGTAGGACCCTCCGACGATCAAGTCAGCTCTTCTGACCAATAGAAATAGAGTGCTCAAGCAAGAATTCAATAGAATTTCAAAAAGAAGAAGAGAGCTTAGAGAAAACGTATATGGAAGATTCTTTTTATAGATGGAGCCTGTAGTAGATTGATAGTGACGGTCATAACCATCCGGTAGTAGACCACTTGGGGCCACGTGGAGTTTGTTATGGAGAGAGGTGTTCATTGCCATGATGTGGCCATTCGTTGAGATTTAATAGTTGAAATTCAGAGGAAGCAAGCATTGGTTGGTGAAGAGTTTTGACATACATCAATTCTAGAGGAGTTCGAACTTCTAAAGAAAACTTGACTAAAGGAGAAATTTGGATGGAGCTTGGCTCCAGTAGGAATTCGACTGAAGGAGAAGTCCGGAAGGAGTTCGACTTCTGAAAGAATCCGACTGAAGGAGAAGTCCGAAAGGAGTTCGGCTGATTGAGAAATCCGACTGAAGGAGAGATCCGAAAGAAGTTTGGCTCCTAGAAGAGTCCAAGTGAGGATAAAGTCTAGGAGGAGTTCAGCTCCTGAAGGAATCCGACTGAAGGAGAGGTTCGAAAGAAGTTCGATTGATGGAGAAATTCGATTGAAGAAAAAATTCAAAAGGAGTTTGGCTCCTGTAGGCATTCGACTGAAGAAGAGATTCAGAAGAAGTTCGGTTTCTGGAGGAATCCGATTGAAGGAAAAGTTTGGAAGGAGTTCGGCTCCTTAAGGAATCCGATTGAAAGAGAAATTCGAAAGGAGTTTGGCTCCTAGAGGCATCTGACAGAAGAAAAAATTTGGAAGAAGTTCGGCTCCTGTAGGAATTTGATTGAAGGAGAAATCTAGGAGTTCGGCTCCTGAAGGAATCAGACTGAAGAAGAAGTCCGAAAGGAATTTAGCTTTTGAAGGAACTGGACTGAAGGAGAAATTCGAAAGAAGTTTGGCTCCAAGAGGAATCCAAATGAAGGAGAAATTTGGGAGAAATTCGGCACCCCTAGGAATCTGACTGAAGAAAAAGTTCGAAAGAAATTTGGCTCCTAGAGGAACTGGACTGAAGAAGAAATTCAGAAGAAGTTCGGCTCCTGGAGGAATCCGAATGAAGGAGAAATCTGGGAGGAGTTCGGTTCCTATAGGAATTCGACTGAAGGAGAAGTCCGAAAGGAGTTTGGCTCCTGTAGAAATCTGACTGAAGGAAAAATTTGGAAGGAGTTCTGGCTCCTGTAGAAATCTGACTGAAGGAGAAATTTGGAAGGAGTTTGGCTCCTGTAGGAATCCGATTGAAGGAGAGGTCCGGAAGGAGCCCGGCTCCTATAGAAATTTGACTGAAAGAAAAATCCGGAAGGAGTTTGGCTCCTAGAGGAATCAGACTGAAGAAAAAATCCATAAGGAGTTCGGCTCCTAGAGGGATCTGACTGAAGGAGAAGTTCGAAAGGAGTTCAGCTCCTAGAGGCATTTGACTGAAGGAGAAATCTTGAAGGAGTTTGGCTCCTGGAGGCATCCGATAGAAGGAGAGGTTCGGAAAGAGTTTGGCTTCTGGAGGAACTGGACTAAAGGAAAAATCTGGAAGGAGTACGGCTCCTGGAAGAATTCGAATGAAGGAGAAATCTTGAAGGAGTTCGGCTCTTGTACGAATCCGACTGAAGGAGAAGTCTGGAAAGAGTTCGACTCTTGAAGAAATTCGACTGAAAGAGAAGTCCAGAAAGAGTTCGGCTCTTGGAGGCATCTGATAGAAGAAAAAATTCAAAAGGAGTTTGGCTTTTGTAGGAATCTAATTAAAGAAAAAATCTGAAAGGAGTTCGGCTCTTAGAAGAATCTGACTGAAGGAGAGGTTCGGAAGGAGTTCGACTCCTGGAGGCACTGGACTGAAGGAAAAATTTGGAAGGAGTTTGGCCGCTAGAGAGGCCCGACTGATGAAGAAGTCTGGGAGGAGTTCAGCTGGGGTTCGACCGTTGGAGGAGTTTAGCTGCTGAAGGAGTTCGGCCGCTGAAGGAGATCGGCTGGGGTTCGACCGCTGGAGGAAGAATTTTGGATTGAAGCTCTTTCGTGATTACGATTGCGTTAGACTAGGTATCAGACTGGATTTCGGCGAGAGCGGGATTTATCCCCAATAGATGTCATAATTTTTATGAAGAAATATCATAATATAGTGGAAAAAAATAATAAATATGTATAAAAAGAACATTATGACATTTATTCATAAAATTATAATATTTCTTCATAAAATTATGATATTTTTTTATAAAATTATATTTTCTATAGGGATGTTATAATTTTGTAAAGGGATGTTATAATTTTTATGAAAAAATACCATAATAAGATAGAAAAAAAAAATATAAAAAAAATATTATGACATTTCTTTATAAAAATTATGATATTATTCATAAAAATGATGATACTTCTTCATAAAATTATGATATTCCTACGAAAACTATATTTTGTGGAGGAATAGTTTTGTAAATGAATATTATAATTTTATAAAAAAATATCATAATTTTTATAAATAAATATTATAATTTTTTTAAAAATATTTTTATTATTTAAAAATTTAGATATTATAAAATATTAAATATTTATTAAAAAGTATGACTCTATGCTTTAATAGAATGATGTGGTGTTCTTCGTGTTATTTTTTTCTATGCGCGATGTAGAAAGAATTTCTCCGGACTTTACCATGAACTTCTCGATCACCTGCGGGTCGAATTCGATGCGCCAAGACTTAACATCATGTGCATCCTTTTTACCGCCTTAACCTTTCCAGTTTCTACCGTGACCGGGCAACCCATCAAATCTAGCCTCTGCGATCATCGCAAGCCAAAATAAAAGCAACTTATCCGAACTGGGGAGAGAGCGAGAGAAAGGAAGAGATTTGGGGCAAGCAACGTCTCGGTTGTCTCGCCGTCGGCGACGACCGTCAGGTCTGGCTCTAACAATCCCGGCGAGGAAGTCCTCTCTGGAAAATAGTTTGACGGGAAGGTGGAGGTCGGTGGACCGCAGGGAGGGCGGCTAAAGCCCACGCCAAATGGATCCTGCCCACGGAAACCAAATCTCCAGCCACCGCCACCGCCAACACTTGGTGGCGCTGCCGTTCCCCGGCCGGGGACACATCAACCCCATGCTGATCCTCTGCCGCCACCTCGCCGCCCGTGGCCTCCTCGTCACCGTCGTCGTTACGGAGGAGTGGCTCGGCCTCCTTTCCTCCTCTTCCTCCTCCTCCACGCCACCGCCACCGGCGAACCTCCGCCTCCTCTCCATCCCCGACGTCCTCCCCTCGGAGCGCGTCCGCGGTGCAGAATACGGCGCGTTTATCCAGGCAGTGCTCACCCAGATGGAGGCCCCCGTGGAGGCGCTCATCACCGGGCTCGAGGCGCCACCGGACGCCATCCTGGCCGACTCGCTCCTGCCGTGGGTGGCAACGATCGGGCAGAGGCGGGGGCTTCCGGCGGCGGCGCTCTTCCCACAGGCGGCGGCGGTGTTTCTGGCCCTGCATATTTTCGACGAAACAGACGCTGGCCAGAAGCCGGCGACCGACGCGTTAGGTATGTTCCCTATTTAATTTAGTTCACTTTTATGGGTGCATATTTTTTTTTAACGTCTATTATTACCACGACATGAGCTATGGAAGGGGAGATTTCGTCCGGGCGTCATGGGCCGTTCCGACGAATATATTCTATGGTGGCCCTTGGTGACCTAATGAGATTCTTTAAGTCATCTTAAATCAGCGGTGATCGATATTCTATACTCATGTGATCATCGATGATCTAAGATTACTACAGTTAATATACTATAATTTAGTGATTAGAAACCTTCAGGTATTCACAAAATGTCAGTTTGTAGGGGTGGTAATTAGGTCTTGTTGGATCTGAAACAGTTCGGGTTGGATGCAGATTCAGCCAAAATTTTATCAAACCGATCTTGATATATTTACTAAATAGGTCAAAAATTCAATTCTTAACTCATTTATTAATAGATACTCTGACTCCATCTGCATAACTTATTACCTAGATAGACTGAGTCAGGGTAAATAGATTTTTAATGGATTAAATAGACTCAAACAAGTTAAACAGGTTAAGTAGATCCTGTTAGATAATATATAAGTAGGCTTTAAATGGGTTAAATAAGTCAAAATCAATTAAGTGGATCAAAGTTCTAAATATGAAACTGATCCATTTAATAATGGGTCTAGATTGCTTGAGTTGTTTATGATTTAAACCTATTTACATCAAATTCAAACTTGCTTAAAGCTGGTCATTTGCGAGCCGGATAAATGGATCAAATAAAAAATTACCAATTTTGTCTTTTTGATATTTCATAAAAATATATTTATTAATCATATAAAATATATTATAATAAATTATTAATATATTTTATAAAATATATTTATTACTATTATAAATGATCAATCCTATTAAAATTTATACTTGTAATATATTTTTATTATAATAATAATATTTATTTTGACTGGAAAAATAGGGTAAATAGAAGTAATATACTAAATAATTTCATAATATAAATATAAATTAAAATAATATATTTATATTATGATTTAAAAATATAATTAAATAATAATATGATAAAATATGATTAATATATATTATAATATATATCATAAATGGTTTATATATTATCAATATAATATAATACATATAATATTGATATAATATATTAATGGCATATATTGATATATCAATTTTTTTACTAAATTAAGGGATATTTTCATCCTAAAATCATTGCTGTGGTCTTGGGCACCTATCTTCAAGGATGGGTTTTCTATCACAGTTAGGTTGGCACTAATTTAAGAAGTGATGGAATCATTATCTTATAGGATCATCATCATGAAACTAAATACAATGATCTTATCATTTCTATCTATATCACTATTGGTCTTGGTGCCGTCACTCTATACCAAACGTCTCGTATGTGTATCGAAAAAGTACTACTATTTGGCCCCCTTAAGTTACTAGATTGATGGAGTGGTTGAGCTTTCTCTCTACTTTGTGTGGCAAAGAGAGGTCTAGTATTCTTATCCACATGATGGTATGGATCTCCCTTTTTGTTTTTGATATTATTGGGAGGTTTAAGCCACCTAGGAATTTATTGCATTTAGAAGGTGAGGATTTACAATGTTTGTTTTGAGGACCACTTAAAAATGGATGGTCCTTATTGTGGTTCTAATAAGATGGAGAATTCTATTCATCCCACATTAATTATGAGTCAAGAAAGACTCTAGCTTATAAGGAAGGGACAATCTTCCCATGTGAGGCGCCTTTTAAGGGATAAAACTGTGAAGCCCAAAAACGATCCATATAGCCTCCGAACTGCAGGCCACAGGTCAAAATGGATAATATCTCACGTGTCGAGCCATAGAGCTCTTGTCCACAATAGTTGATGCACCAAGTAGGGGTAGGGGTCCATCCTTGCTGACTGTGGGGCTCCTAGGACCATACACAGCTAAGTCTATCCTTAACTGGGGGCTCTATTGTGGTTCTAATAAGATAAATTCTATTAATCCCACATCAGTTATGAGTCAAAGAGGACTCTCCTTATAAGGAAGGGACAATCTTTCTACGTGAGGCGTCTCTTAAAGGGCAAAGCCATGAGGCCTAAAAATGACTAATATAGCTCTTAACCTGCAGGCTGCAGGCGAAAGCGGACAATACCTCACGTGTCGAGCCATTGAGCCCTTGCCCGCAATAGTCCTCACTATTTTGTTCACACTATACGTGCATTGAACATTATGTTGCATTCATGCAACATCAAAAAGGATGAAAAGGAAGGAGCAGTGGATTGCTCTCACTCCTTAAGATCATTTTGTCCCTCGATCTATTTAATCTTTAACTCCTAAATCTTACTAACAAAACTTTGAAGTTCACTTTGCACCTTGAAGAACCGATGCCTATGTTTCTCTGAAACAATTGTTGTCCATTTTTGGAATAAAAACATCTTTGAGCACCTTCGTGTGAGCGCTTGCTTTGAAGAGGAAAACTCTTTTATTTCACTCATTCCATATGTTCCAAGTCGCTGTTGTAGTTAGGTTGTTGTAGGCTGTTCTTGCTTGCTTCTTTTTAAGAATCTTCCTCTTTGCACTCCATAACTCGTCCAAGGTATCCAAGAGCTATGGACTTCCCATTCTTGCTGCAATAAGAGTCCATATTTGCTTTGAATAGGAACACAACACAAAATCGTGTTCTAAATTTTCTTCTAGTTCTCCACATAAAGTGCAGCTTTGAGAGGTGTTCCATCCTCTTTTTTCTAGATTGTCTTTTGTGAGCAATTTCTTGTTTATTGCCAACCAGTTAAATATTTTAATTTTCCCTGCTATTGGCATTTTGCAGAAGGATTTTCCAATCTGAGATCTGATCTCTTCATGAATAAAGAACTTGTCTTTACTTCTTACCATGAATTTTTTTGTCTCGATTCCATTTCCACTCTATCTTATCTTCTTCCTTTGTTAATATTATGGCTCTGGATACGTCAATGAGTCTTTTGATTTCTTCCCTTGCCTCTGTGATATCTCCTGTGATTATAGAAGGTAAAACTTTTGCTACCGTTACATG
This sequence comes from Cocos nucifera, assembly GCA_006176705.1. NCBI lineage: Eukaryota > Viridiplantae > Streptophyta > Magnoliopsida > Arecales > Arecaceae > Cocos > Cocos nucifera. The sequence goes on along the minus strand of QRFJ01004256.1, from coordinate 7,482 downwards.
AGGCTTACTACATAATGCAAAGACGTATGGGTATTGCTCTTTTAGGAGTGATTGATTTATTCTCCATTTTCCACCGAAAATTTTATATTTCTTATTGGGGATAAATTTCGCTTCCGCCGAAGTCCAGTCTGAAGCTTAGCCTAATACAGCTGGTAATCACGGAAAAGCTTCAATCGAAAATTCTCTCTCTAGCAGCCGGATTCATTCAGTGGCCGAACTATCCAGCAGACAAATCTAGTCAAACTTCTCAGCAGTCGAGCCCCAGCCGAACCTCTTCAGTCGGCCGAACTTCTCAGCAGCCGAGCTTCTACGGAAGCCGAACCCCTCCCAGACTCATATAGTAGCTGAATTTCTCAGCAGCCGAACTTCTTCCGAATTCCTCCAGCAACCGAGCTTCTACAGAAGCCGAACTCTATCCGGACTCCTCAAGCAGTCGGACTTCTACGGAAGTCGAACTTCTTCAGAACTTCTCCAGCAGTCGAGCTTCTACGAAAGCCAAACCCCTCCCGGACTCCTCCAGCAGCCGAACTTCTATGGAAGCCGAACTTCTCCAGCAGCCGGGCTTCTACGGGAGCCGAACTCCTTCCAGACTCCTCGAGCTTTTATGAAAGTCGAACCCCTTATAGACCGTTCCTTCAAACGGATTCCTACAGACGATCCCACTACTGAATGGTTACAATTATCATGATAATTATGATTGTCATTTATCAAGATAACACGATCGGCATTTATCAAGTCAATCACGATCGACATTTATTAAGACGGTTATGATAGTCATTAATCAAGGCAGTTACAACAAGCTCTGCCTATAAAAAGAACCCTTCAGATACGTTTTCTCTAAGCTTTCTTCTTCTTTTCGAAACTGTCGAACTCCATATTGAGTACTCCATTTCTGTGGTCAGAACTAACTTGACCGTCGGAGGATCCTACCAGAGCCATCAACACCGACTCCGGATGGGACTTTGTTTTGCAGGTCACCAGCGGCAACCTCGTCTTCCTCGACTCCAGCTCGATCCGGCATCAACCAAATTCTGCACCAACAGAATTGGCGCTAGAGGAAGGACCCTCTATTCTTGAGGTTTCCTTGCTCTTAAAGGAGTGCTCAGTAGCGATCTAGAGTTCTTCCCAGAAAAAAATGCCTCCCATGAAAGCTTCTATCCGACGATCAACGACCTCTGCAGCCAGATTCCGTCCAGATACATCAGTTTCCACTCCAGCTCCGGTAACTCAAGTCCCACCTGCAGCCATAGTGGATCCGAAGTAGTTTAACCTACTGATGTAGCGGGTTTAGGGCTTTATCGAGATGGTACAAGTCATGCGGCAGCCTCCGACGATGACTCCACCAAGAAACCCACCGTCAGGATGTCAGAAATCGATCCCAAGGTGGAGCATTTGGGCTAGCATGCCAATCGCCGTTAGGAAGGAAAAATAGAGAGTAGAGGATCCAAGTTCGGATCATAGTTCTCCTCTGAAGGAGACCTTCTCCATCTATAGCTGGAAGCCCTCCAAAGTCTGCGACCGAGACAACGTCCTCAATCACAAACTACGGGAGATGGACTGATGGATTGAGAAACTCGGCTATGTCGCCCCAGCTCACCATGATGACGTCCGCACCGATCCTCCTTTTTCTTTTCGAATTATGCAATAGTTCGTTCCACCGAACTTTAAGCTTCCTCAACTTGAAAGCTACGATGGAATTTCTGATTCAGTTGATCATCTGGAGGCATTTTGGACCATGATGTTGCTTCACGACGCACCAGACGCCATATTATGCCGATCTTTTTCATCTATCATAAAGGGAGCAGCAAGAAACTGGTACTCGACGTTGAAGCTGGGTACGATCTTCTCTTTTGACTAGATGAGCTATTAGATTCGTGGCTCACTTCATCAAGCAGCCGACGTCGGCATCGAGGTTCGGATTCCCTGATGAATATCAAGTAGAAAGAGGAAGAAATCGATCCGAACTTATGTTACCCAATCGGTTTAATACTGCTGCATTGGAGGTTCTAGAATCCAGACCAGTCTATTGCAATGGCCACACTCAAGAACGACCTTTTAGAAGAATGATTTGCTGTTTTCTCCTTGGAAGAAGAAGTACCCTAGGAGACTTTGCCGATCTACTAGCTCAAGGCTGAAGGATATGCCCGAGTGCGAAGAAGCCTTTCAGGTTGAAGGATGAAGAAGCCGTAGGAGAGCAGCGATGGCGGGACGAGTCCTAATAGATCCACTGCTGATAGAGAACCGAAGTGAAGTTCGACCGCGCTCATGGACTCACCCCAAGCATAAGCAAGCCCAAACTCCTTCTCGAGCTCGTCATCAAAGGAAGCCCCGATAGAAGGAGTGCGAAGAAGTTCTCCCCTCAAGAAGATTTCCATAACTATGCCTTTCTTAATGCTCCTAAAACTTCAAGTTCAGATGGAAAATTAAGGAATCAACTACTAAGATCAGAAGAATTATGATCTCCCCCAAACAAGCGCAATCAAAGCAAGTACTATTGCCTGTATCATCATGATCACGGCCATGATACTGAAGAATGCATTCAGCTCCAAGATGAGATCGAGAAGCTCATCAGGAGAGGCCAGTTGGGTCGATTCCTCAGACGTTGGTCTAAAGCAAGAGAAGATCAGCTAAGGGCACTATCGCAGCTAAGAATCATCAATGAGGGAGGAACAACAAGAAGATCGGCTGCCTCTCGGCATCATCAATGCTATCTCTAGGAGGGCTTAGTACTTCGGCGAGCCATCAATCTCTTAGCCTCGAAGCCAGGAGGAGGCTTACCCTCAAATTGAGAAGGCCCATATGAAATAGAGGAGGTCATCTGGCTTGAAACTTATCGCCTGAAGAAGCTTGGAGGAACAATGCTCCCATGACCTTGAAACTCAGAGAGTCTAAAAATATATTGTCAATAATTTTTCTTCAATAAAACTCCTCCATTTCAACATTATTATTTCTTGGTGCAAAAATGTGATGGGACGACGGAAAAGAAATAATCAAAAAGTGGCCATGTTAGGAATAGGAGGAGAACCTCATCCCAACATGAGCCGATCAAATCCTTCAACCTCGGCTAGAGATAAGATCTCTCCGAGTGACCGTGCCAACCTTGCTAGAAATAAGATCTCTTCCGAGGATCCGAGTCAACCTCGGCTAGAGATGGGATCTCTCCGAAGTTTGAGTTTAACTCAGCTAGAATAAGATCTCTCGAGCGCAACCAACCTCGGCTAGAGATAAGATCTCTTCCGAGCGACCGGTCACCTCGACTAAGATTAAGATCTCTCTCGAGCGCCCAATCTTCAACCTCGGCAAGAGATAAGATCTTTCCCGAGCGGTCGGGCAATCTGGCTAGAGATAAGATTTCTTCCGAGCTTCGAAGGCCTCTTATTTTAGACGAGATGGGGGAAGGCCCTATCAACGCCCTTATGTGCTCCAACAGCCGTTAAGAACAAGAGGAGAACCTCGTCTTAACGTGAGCAAAGTCAGGCCCTATCAATGGCCCTTATGTGCCCTACAGTCCATTAAGAACAGGAGGAGAACCTCGTCTTAATGAGCAAAGTGAAGGCCCCCCACACCATTAGGAACAGAGGAGAACCTCCTAACGTGAAAGTTGAAGGCCTCGTTCATTAGACGAAGAGGGAGAGGCCCATCAACGGCCCTATGTGCCCCCACAGCCGTTAAGAACAGGAAGGAGAACCTCGTCCTAACGTGAGCAAGCGAAAGGACCCCAAGCCCATTAGGAACAGAGGAGAACCTCGTTCTAACGTGAGTAAAGTTGAAGCCTCGTTCATTTTAGCGAAGATGGGGGAGAGAGGCCTGACAACGGTCCTATGTGCCCCACAGTCCGTTAGAATAGGAGGAGAATCTCATCCTAACGTGAGCAAAGTCGAAGGCCTTCGTTCATTTTAGACGAGATGGGGAGAGGCCCTGACAACGGCCCTTATGTGCTCCCACAGTCCGTTAGAAATAGGAGGAGAACCTCATCCTAATGTGAGCAAAGTCGAAGGCCCCTACAGTCCATTAGGAATAGGAGGAGAACCTCGTCCTAACGTGAGCAAAGTCGAAGATCTCATCCATTTCGATCATTTTAGATGGGATGAGAGGAAAGGCCTCGAAGATGGCTCCATTGTGCTCGACAACAACAAGAGACAAGATCTTCCCCGAGCTTCAACTACACTTTCAACCTCGGCTGGAGACAAGGTGTATAGCCTTGAAGAGGACTTCGACAGTCGCCCTTTTTGTACTTTCTTCCTTCGAATTTCGAACTCAGGAGTGAGGGGATTATTGTTGGGGATAAATTTTGCTTCCATCAAAGTTCCAGTCTCTGAAGCTTAGCCTAATGCAACGGATAATCACGGAAGAAATTCAATCAAAAATTCTCTTTTTAGCAGCTAGATTCATTCAGTGGCCAAACTATCCAAGCGGACAAATCTAGTCGAACTTCTCAGTGGCGAGCCCAGCCGAACCTTTTCAGCCGGCCGAACTTCTTAGCAGCCGAGCTTCTACGAAAGCCGACCCCTCCCGGACTCGTATAGCAACCGAACTTCTCAGCAGCCGAATTTCTTCCGAACTCCTCCAGCAATCGAGCTTTTATGGAAGCCAAACTCCATCTGGACTCCAACAGTCGGACTTCTATGGAAGCCGAACTGCTTCCGGACTTCGAGCTTTTACGGAAGCCGAACCCCTTCCGGACTCCTCCAGCAATCGGACTTCTACGAAAGCCAAACTTCTTCTGGACTTCTCCAGCAATCGAGCTTCTACGGAAGCCAAATTTCTTTCGAACTTCTCTAGTGGTTGGATTCCTATAGGAGCCAAACTCCTTTCGGACTGTTCCTTCAGACGGATTCCTACAGGCGATCTCACTACTGAATGGTTATAATTATTACAATAATTATGATTGTTATTTATCAAGACAACACGATCGGCATTTATCAAGTCAATCACGATCGATATTTATCAGGACGGTTATGACAGTCATTAATCAAAGCAGTTACAACAAGCTCCGCCTATAAAAAGAGATCCTCCAGATACGTTTTCTCTAAGCTTTTTTTTCTTCTCAAAACTCTGCCGAACTCCTCTCTAGGCACTTCATTTCTATTGGGCAGAGCTAATTTGACTGTCAGAGGGTCCTATCGGAGCCACCAACACTGACTCCGAATGAGACTTTATTTTTCAGATCACCGACGGTGATCTCGTCTTCCTCGACTTCAGCTCGATCCGACATCAATCAAATTCTGCACCAACACTTCCAAAGAACCACTTTTTGACTTTTAGAATGCTTTTCCAAACCTCTAATGATATTTTACAACTTTTTGTTGGAGGCTGACTCGCGGTCTATTCGTGCAGTGGAGATTTTTTATTATCCCCCTCCAAGGCCCTTCTTGTTCGTGAAGTGTTGAAGATATCTCCACACCATTTTCAGAGTAAGCATTTGTTAAATGGCTTTAGATTTATTATGCTAGTCCCCCGATTTCTTTTGGTTTGCCCAGACTGGTCCCACCTTGCAAGGGCAAAAATTTTCTGCAACATTTTCTCTACCCTCTCCATAGGAGCTTCATCTTTCTTCTCAATACGTTTTATCACCTCTGAAACTTTGGAGTTGTCAAGGTATATGTCCCTAAATACTGTCGTGAACGAGAGAAGTTCTAGCTTGTAAATGATTTACCTTTCCAGGCTGATTTTTTTTTTTTTTTTTTCTATTTTTTTCTTCATAGTAATTTCAATACCTTCACACTGTATATACTTGAATGGCGTTGGCAAAGGTTTTTATTGGAAGATTTTGCAACCGTGTACCCCATTAACTTTTTACATACCATTGGCTTTATGCTGATTAAGTCCAATTCTAAACATGGACCTTTTCTTCTAAATTTATTTCAAACAATTTGGCCTGTTGCGATAGATTGAGCTTATGACAGGAGTTATTGACCATTCCAAGCCTTCCATTTCGATCAAGATTCCTGAGGATGGAAAAAAATGAATTGAGAAAATCAATGAAAACAAAGAAAAGATGTGAAAAAAATTAAAAGATTAAGGACACCTTTCCCATAATTTCTTTCTCTTTTTCACCTATTTTCAGTTATTTTTATCCTCTTTCTTGGACATATGTAGGGAGAGTGTTATTTTGAGGGAGATTTGAGGGTTCGATCGAAGAGGTTTTTGAGAGTTTTTTCTCTCAAAATTGTTTTGAAAGTTTTTAATCCTTAATAAGAACCATAGAAGAGAATTTGACGGAAAATTTTTTGAATCCGACCCGAACAATCGACCTGACTCAACTAAAGATGGGTACAGATTGATATGGTATGGATTTTTTTCAATATTGGGTAAGTATGGATATTTGGTCGACCCAAAACCCATTGCCATCCTATAAAATATCCAGGTAAAACAAGTTCTAATCTAATCATTGATTTTTAGAAGGATACTGAAGGAAAATTTTGAAACTTACCTATTTAGTGGCCATTTGAAAAAAAAATCATTATTTTCCACCATGCTGCTAATTTGAATCTATTTCTTCTTATGAGTGTCGTTATTGGGGCAAACGTATGGTCAAAATCGGTGTGCAGGACATCAATAAGTAGCACAAAAAGTAGGGCGAGCAACCCAGAACAAGGGGCCGGACTGGGCTGGGTTGAGTTGGTCCACGACGCAGGCTCGCACGCCCTTTAGGGGCCAGGCATGGCAGGCATCAGGGCAACGCACCCCAGGCTCAGGCTACGGCCCGCGTGCCAACCATATGGCCGTGCCAAGGCACTGGCCTGCATTGCCAGCTCATATGGCCGTTGCCAGAGACACGTCCATATGGTCTTAGCACGATCCATTTGGCACACTTAATTATATCTTTAAAAATTTTTATTTTAAAAAATATTTTTTTATATAATTAAGGTTATTGTTTTTAAATAAATTAAATGAAAATTCAATACGAACTATATTTTATTGTAAAAATAAAAGATCATCTTGAAATTTTTCTATAGAAACTCTCCAAACTTTCATTTCTTTCAAAAATATCCCCCAAGCTCTACATCATTTTTTTTTATCGTTGGAGGAATCAAAATTGGTATAAAAACAAGGAAACTAGCCGTAAAACTCCTTAAAAAGTAACAAAAACATTCATTTTAGCCGTTACACGGGCTATGCCAGGCACGAACCCATTTGAGACAGTTGAGGCCTGGCTGTATGCTCCGTTAAGGCTTAAAAAAAAAAAAGAAGAGGGCCTGATGGGCCATACGGGCCGTGCCAGGGCCCCGGCCCGTCAATTCTCGGGGCCTTAGAGTCATGTCCGACGGAGATTCGTTCTTTGCCGTTGCCGTGCCGGGCCATGGCCCGTTTACTAGATGAGACGGTGCCAGGCACGGCTCGCTATAGTTAATCAGCCCGTTGGGCCCTGGGCCGACCGTCGTTCCGATGCCAATCTACCTACCACTCAAGTTTCATGAATCACGGGGATCAGTATTGCTGCAATTATTTCCATCTCTTTAAGGAAGTTATTAATCTTCT